>MKEJ01024398.1:0-17631 GCA_001753735.1 Embelia ribes | reverse complement strand
TCCATGTACTAATAAACAGGATCTGTTACACATACAATGTGAAAATTGTTTTCATTTTAAACACACGTCCGATTCACTTACGATATAGAGATGATTTTTACACCCATTGGCACTGTTAATGAGAGAATCATAACTCTATTACATCCTCGGATATTACCCAATGTCACGTCTGTCACATTTAAAAAATCTGCTTGGGTAAGATAAATTCAACAATAAGCATAAGCATTTCATCCCAGTTTTAGCAATAATATTAGGATAATAAGCATAGATAAGTGTTTTTTTATGGTTTTATCGAACACAAAATGTCTTGTAAGAGAAATGCAAGGAGACCAGGGAGTCCGCAAACTACGGTTCCTAAATGTCATGTCCATGGGGACACGATCGGCAAAACCTTTTTTTACCTGTTGCCTGGACTCTTATGTTTACTTTACCATCTGCAGGATGAGGAATGCTGTAACCGCAAGACGTTATTCTCGGGCTGCATATAGACGTTATATCAGCAAAAAATTCATTGACTAAAAACTTCACAGCCTAGTAGAAAAGATGCATCACATGCAAATATTCGGAATATAGGAAGGAATTAAACACCAGCTTAAACATAAAAAGATCATTTCAGTAATCGTGGAAAAGAAAATATTTTCAGGGTTTCAAAATGAATGACCTAAGAATTGTCAAAATTATGATACTGTTTTCTTGGTTAAAGCATTTATGAACGTGTAGTCCAAATATGTACGCTGAACGAATACCATAACAAATAGTTCAACTTTCTTATTCCGAAAAATGAGCAGAACACAAGTAACTGAGCTAAATGAACAAAACAACATTAAATTAGAAACACCCAAAATAAGTGCAGCATAGCCAAGTTTCGATGCTTCTCTCCTGCACACACGATACAGGAAACAACAAACACTTTTTCGAGGGGAAAAGCCACGAGCAGAGAGAATATACAGGTATACGAAAAAGTATTATTTGGAAAAGAAAAGAACAGACTCTTGGTTCAGAGTGAATCTGATGGAATTTGCCAATGTGTGATCCTCATCAGCCAAAGAAAAGGTTGATGCGGTTGGATCCTGGAATGAACCATGCTCCATCTAGACAAAGAATTACTATTTTAGATATAATAAATTTAATCACAAAACCTGACATTTCGGAAATTAACGATAATTACATACAGTTTCACTCAGCCTAGTCCAGATATATAACCAGATGAAACTCAAGCATTCACGATCAAGTACTTGCATCCTTTCTATTTATACATGGGCTGGGGAAGGTGGGTGCCAAGGGCAGCATTTTGGAAATTTCTTTAGCAATTATGTAGAAAAGTTTGAAAATTTTCAATAATTTCTACTATGCAGCCCACCTGGAAAAAAAAATATACGAACCCCCTGTATAATTTAGCAAGACCAGGCCCCGATATTTGGAAATCCTAGTTCTGCCCCTATTTCTTAAAAAAAAAAAGTGTTAGACTACAATTCAATACTGTGATTGAAAAGGGTTCATCAAAAACCCTATCTTGTCCCGGTAAGACTTAAATTCGATCAAGTAATTGGATAATCCCAGTTTAGGATTGTTTAAATTCTCAAGTGAAGCACAGGAAAAAACTGAACATTTAGCTAATAAAATTGATATTCGGCATATTAACACAAAAAATACATATACAAAAATAAAGTATACGAAGACTTCAGAAGCTAATGTTCTCGTCACTCACACCCTAATAATAAAGCAAAAACAGAAAGACGTATTACTGAAAGATAGAAACAGGGAGAGAGAGAGAGAGAGGGAGAGAGAGAGATTACAACAGAAAAAGAGAGTTCCGCTGGTACAACTATCGTCGGCGGCTTGGCTTTGCTCTGCAAGGCTTTGCAAGGGTTTTAAGAGCATTTGCTTAAATTATAAAAGCGTTCAATCAAAGTGTTTCTATAATCACAAAGTCTGTCATTTGAGAATCAAATGGGAAATCTAGGATTACTCATCTATTTTATTTTTTTTTATTTTTATTGGTTTGTATTTTTAGAAATTTTTAAAAACAATACTATACTCGGTTTCTCAAGGGCAATTCTATACTATTCACAACATCTTTAATAAGAAAATAATTTTTTCCACAACTATAAATCTAGTTAAAATTCAGAAAAATATATTTTTTTTTGTATTTTGTTATATGATATATAATTATTGTAGAAATTTTTAACAAATTTTATAGAAAAATTAGTGCCGATAAATTTTTATATGTAAATTTTTAATAGAAAAAATAATTTTCTAGAAAATAGAATGTAAAGAAAGTTTGAGGGAATGCTCTAGGCGTATAAACTTTATACGATCATTTAATAACAGTTTGACACTCAAGTATGAAATGTATCATCTTAATTCCCACACTCTTGTAATATGAAATATTACATTTGTTTTAAGGAGTGGATGAGAGGCATCTTAACATATTTCTGTTGAATAAATTTATTTTATAGAAATTACGGAGATCAAGAAGGCATTGTTCGGTCTTCCTCGATCTATCCATGTTCATGATGATGTTGCAGATGTTTGGTATGGGGCTCCACTTAATGGTTGCCTTTAGGAGCACAGAGGTCATGATTCTCTTCGTCTTGAAAACATTCACACGTTGTTTATGTAAGTTTTGAAATTTAACAATACCTTCAATGTACGAGTTCTCCGGTACAAAAATATTTATCAAGCAACTGAAGATAATAAGACTAGGTTCCCAACCAAAAATTTTGGTTCCGCCACTGGCTTCTATAGGTTTTAATTGTAGCCTTTGCTCCAACCAAGTTTTGGACCGTTGGATCAAGTTCCATTAGATCTAATGGGTGGGGTATAAGTACAAATTTCGGATCCAATTGCCATCTAATTTTTTCTGACTGTTCAAAATGTATTGAAGTGGTGTTGGAGTCCCCCTTACTCCACTAAGCAAATGCTAAGTTTAAATTAAAACAAACTGTATACATATACTAAATTCTGCTCTGCTAAAATTGTAAAGCAACAAAGACAAATTTCTGCAAATGCAACATAGTTGCAGGCAAATGAGAGAACGATTATCTTTCAACAATCATGTATCAACTTGTGTATTGCACATATTGATTGCCGGTAAATGCACCTGCTCTTTGCAAAATCCTAACACACTTTGGCAATTTGAGAAAGAATTATAAAACTGCTTCAAGGAGAAGTTGCTGGTTGGAGGAAATTATGTTTCTCTTGAGCTCCCAAAAACTAAATTGAACATGTTTGAAATGACTCTTTCTGCATAGAAGTTCGCGATCTCAAAGCAAGTATATAGAGAAAAATGATTAATTCTTGTCATTGCAATGTGAACTCGGAAAAGCTTTCTTCTGGCTAAGTACAATTTGTAAGTTGAAAAAAAGCATTCAAGTTACTATCATGCTAATACTATGACAACTTGTGGTGCTATAGAAATACAAACGGCAAATTCAAATAGGAGTATTAGATACAACAGTATCACTTTTGGTGAAAAATCAAATAAGAATGAAAAACCTATACACTGTCAATTACGACTCCTTTTAGCATCGAGCAACGAACCATCTTTGAGTATCTCTTGAGCGTCATTGTCCATACCGAGTTTAAAGAGGGCAGCTGCTTGAAGATAGAATGCTGCTGGCCATTCAGGAGATACCACCTGGGCTTGCATGGCATCACCAAGAGCTTCTTGTGGCATGTTATTCATTAAGTAACACAAGCATCGTCTGGCGAATATTGTTGGTGATATCATTGTTCCTCCATCAATGAACTATAAATGACAAAAAAAAGCCAGTGTAAGAGGGCCATTTGCTTCATTTTAACTTTTGCTTCTATACTTCATTCTAGTGTCTAATAACATTCATTTTTAATGCTGCTACTGCTTTTTTGGTGCCTCCAAAAGCATCTATGAGATAATTTGAAAAGATTATTATGCTTTTTGTCTTTGGGCTTTCCTGCAAAAATCCCCTCTTTTTTTGTTGTTTGGATTTTTGGTTGCTTGAAGATCTATCTGAAAAACAAGACCAAGTTACTATCATTGAAGTCTAATTAGTTTTTAGAATAAGAAAAATTACTTCTTTAAAAATTTTATAAAACATGTTGCTTAAAGCAATGTGAGAGATTCAGCACTGGGTACGGGAACACCCTTTTTTATGTTGCTTAAAGCAGTGTTTGCAGCACAATTAACCAGGACCAGATTAGGAACAACTTTCTGAAACAGTAGCAGGGAAGTTCAATGAAACCTTTAGGATGCAACAATAGTACATAACTCCCATTACTCAGAAAGATAAAATGTCAATAGTTTCACCGGAGTACATTAAAAGGCAAAAATTAATAGAAAATATCTTTCAAGGCAGAATGAAATATAATTTTAAATGCTAAGAGGGTTGTAACAATCCAGATTCATTTGTTTCCAGATGTTCAAAACCTTTCCAGAAATAATTATATATTGTAGTTCCAGATAAATGGTTTACTTGTGTATAACAGTCGATGGCAGTAGTATAGTCTTTAGCATGGAAAGCAGAATCCCCCCCTTTCTTGTTATTCAAGGTTTCCTGTATCTGACTGGTCCACATTTGGAAAGAAAGCTGCAGAAGCAAAAGGAATTTTAGAATATCCAATACAGCAATGTAATCAATGACAAAAGACAACTAGTGTAGATGCATCTCTCAGCCAATTATTAGACCCTTTTGCCATGAACAGGTCAGCCTATACAAAGTTATTTTGGGAGGTTAGCTCAAATCCATTGCATAACAGAGCTTGAGAAATCAACAACAGTGTCTCAGGAACACTTTGGGTGAGCATTGGTGATGAACTGGAGCTCGGGGAGTCCCTCATGAGCAGGACCGATCTATTGCAAGATTGATCAGAAGTGTCTGTCATGAGACTGATTGATTGTTGAGGCTTCTGAACGATACAAAAGGGCCGTTTAAGTGCTTGTTTCGTGTTTGTGCTAGGTTTCCTTGTATATCCCATATATACTTCCTAAGAACATGCATAGGGGAAATGAAAAGAGGGTTTTTTTTTTTTTTTTTTTTAACTTTTGTAAGGCTCAAATAATTTTGAGAGGCTTCTTTTTTGAGTTTCCAAAGGGGAAAATTCTAGAGAGGTGCAAGAGGGGTTTAAATCAAAGAGGTAGTCTTGGTGGGTACTCTCAGGGCAAATCCTCAGTATCTTGGTGGTGAGAGAGAGATTTCTTGTAATTTGATCTGATTATAACTGAAATATTTGGGAGCAACTGGTTTGGTGCTCCCGGCATATATTGGTGTTTTTTCCTTTGTGCTTTCTTTTTGCTTGTTTGGCTTAGGTTTGGCTGATTGTTTTCACGGGTGATTTTCCGCTATTTTTGGGCATGGCTATTTGATCCTAATGTTAACTGGGGAGAAACTACATCCATAACAAGTAACCCATTAAAAACTTCGATGAAAGGTAGAAAGCACAAAAGATGATGCGTTAACAACAGCAGATCATAATTCATACATTAGTATACACAGAAATGGTTTGTTTCAAACATCAAATTGTGTTTGCTTGCCAATACCTTTGCCAATGTGATCCTCTTTCCATCTTTTTATCCTTTATTGTTGCCCTAAAATAGAGCATCAGACTCGTTATTTACAATTACTAACCTCGTTAGCAACTCCCTCATCATCCTTGTATCCGAGGCTTTGTAGTATTTCATGTATAGCAGTCAGATCCACCCTTGAGCAAGCTTCACCCAGAGGCGTTAGTAGTTGTTTTGGCGTTGAAGGTGCAGTATCATGAGGAATACCCATCAAAACATGAGATGGTACCTGCCAACCAACAATAGATTATATGGTAAATTAGGGTTCCAATCACATACAGCCGACTAAAGTAAGCCAATAAATACATCTAAAAATATTTGAGACAACTTGAAGGGATCCATATAGCATATTGAGCCTATAAACAGTGTTACACATCGTTCATATAAATAATTGACGCATTCAAAATAATGTACCATTAAGAGTTCAAATAAAACTATGATTTTATGGTGCCAAACTATAGCAGATTATATAAAAAAAACACCCCCAAAATAATAGTATCTTTCATATTTCAAGGATTAATTTTGTTTGTTTTAGGCATGACAACTCATTTATCAGATTTCAATTCCATAGCAAGCATTTGCATAGCATACCTCAGTTTCTTTCTGCAGAGATGTGAGCAACATCACAAGAGACCTAGCATTTGGCCTCTCACGAGCTTCATACTGTAAACAACGAGAAGCCAATCGTACAAGTTCTGTGCCGTCATCATTTGAGAAATGACCTTCCAAACAAGAGTCCATCAGCATCCCAAAATTCTTGCCGCGTATAAGGTCTAGTGCCTGCAAGATAGATCAAGGAGAAAGGATATTTGAGTAACACAAACTGAGAAATTTTGCAGATATGTTTTTCATAAGGAGTATTGGAGTTGCATTCAGTTCCAATAAATCCCAAGATGTTCCACATGTGCTTTTGACCACAATTACTGCCTAAAAAGGCCTTTCTTTAAGTTTAAGAAAAGCATGGAAATTATTAGGTTGTCTGAGCCTCTTTCATCGGCAGTGAACTTCATAAAAACATCACATTATGTATGAGATAACTTTCTAATATATGATTATGTATGTGAATATTCTTCATGTTTACAAACAATTTTGAAAACAAACAAAGGGCTGTTATCATATAGCACACAAGTGCACAACACCAATCTCATGTGCTGTTGAACTTAAAAGGGATTCCAGAAGGCATCACACAGCTACAAGTGCCCAAAACTTAAATAGCAACTGCAAGGAAAAAGTCAATGAAAATATATTTTTTTTTTCTTTATTCATAATGTTACATAAAAGAATGCCAATTATGAGACTTGAGAAAAGTATAAAGTACATGGCTTGGTGGAATATGCTTGCCACTGAGGAGATCAAGCAGCAGGGTGCCAAAACTATAGACTACACTTTCAGGCGTTACTCTACCTGCAAAATTGAGATAAATGATTCAGATGTAAATTTTGAACATAATTTTCTATCTGGTTCCTTAAAGAACAAACATCATTGGTGACTTTTACAATTTATGGTAAAAGAGAGAATTAATATCCAGTTAAAGATACATCTTCATTTAGGCAGCACAAAACAATGTTTTGCAGCCCATACGTGACATCTGGATTCTAGCACAACAGCACACGCACTTTGAAAAAGACCTTGCCAGATGTAAAGCAGAGTAACATAGAAAATAGGATAGGTGCATATGCTCTGGAGAGGAGCAGTAGCAGTCTCCCATGGGAAAAATTTAGAGAAGGAACTGGATCTGTGATTCAACTCAAAAAAAGGAGATGATGAAACCTGTCCTTAAGTACTCCGGAGGGGTGAAAGCCAAATTAGTGCTGTAGCTTTTGCCATCTCTACTATTCTTCATTAGGCCGAAGCATGAGAGCCTAGGATTGCCGTCCTGTCAAAGAGTGTCTTACCATAAGGAATACGAGCACGGAAAAATTCAGTTAGTAATACAAATAAGACAATTAAGGATGTTGTGGTTACCTGATCGAACAAAACCCTATAAGCATTAAGGTCATGATACAGAGATCTCCCTTTACTGCTGCAGTAATCCAGTGCTTGTGCCAAGTAATAAGCCACTCTTAGCCTCATTGCCCATTTCATAGGTTGAGTGTCCCCTAAGAAAATTTAGCGAATATTAAAATTGGAAAAAAAATTTACCCCCTTCTATTTCCATTTACATCAATGCTCCAATAATTCCGACGAATGAAATACCAACCCGACCAAGTTGACTCAAACTAAACTTCCTTGAGTATCAAAACCCAACACTTTATATTAGCAAGAGACAATAAGAAATGCATATCACATTATCACTAGAACCTTACTAATATGCCAAATAAAGCATTGCATCGACACTTACAAGACTGCAGCCAAAAATAGAAGGGCAACAATTTAGCTGAAAAAAATAAAACTCACAAACACATATCCATTTTGACCTCTTTTTACTAATTTATCTCAATGCCATTAAAACTCTAAGAAACGATTAATCTTTTCAACTGTGTGAGAACCAATTTCACCTAAGCTCTCAAAATAAGGCAGCAGTATTGATCTAAATATTTCTTCCCACATCTTATTAGCATGAAGCAATAGCAAATGCACATCATCAGAAAAGCGAGAACTGCTAAGTCAGACACAGAATCAGCACTATTTGAAATCGTAACATCAAGTGGAAAAAGATGTTCTGAGAAAATCTCATTAATGCTCCATCACTTTCATAGGAACAATTAACAAACTCAACCAAGGCAAACCAAACTCTCCCATGTAGTCAAAACCCCAACATTTCATCAGCAAAAGACATTTGTTAATCACAACCACAAAACACAAAATTGGAAACATACAATGGAAAAGATGCTTTGAGAGAGTCTCATTAGGCATAAACTCCGCTACAAGCAACCTCTCATTTCCCTCACAGCAACAACCAATCAAATTCGCCAATCGCTCGCTCCTCAGCCCGCCCACCAATCTTGCCTCATCCTGAAAAAAAACAAATAAAACCAATTACAACACAGCAGCTGTTAAGCTACCATCATTGCACAAAACTCAAGGCTCAAGTTGTTAATTCAGACTACTTAATTATTGCCTATCCAATTTTAGGGAGGTCATGCACAAGGTCAGAACTACTAGTTAAAGCAATCACACCCCAACCCCAACAAAATAAATTTTTAGTGTTAAAAAATCTTTTATTCGCAATTCTAGTGTTAATTCTTAGTTAAATTTTTTTTTGTATGTAGTTTTAGCGTCCCGTAAATTTTATACCTGCATGCTCTAGGACCTCCCAGGTCAAGCATGTGCATTGTGTTTTCCTTTTCTCCCCTTGTCATTTTTAATATATTTAATTAAGTGTGCAGTACAGTATAAATGCGGAAAATCAAACCCATGACCTAGGCCGTAATCATAGGCGGACTGAGAAGGGGGACGAGGAGGGTCTATGGCCTCCCCCGATCCCCAAAATTTCTCCGAAACATCTATAAAAAATTTTAAAACATTTTATTTCGCCCTTAGACGACCCCCCGAAAAAAATATATATAACCTCTTATATATAAGAGCTCAAGTGTACTTGCCCCCTACCCATGAATCTTGTGTCCGCCACTGGCTTTGATGCAATGTTAATTTACGAGTTCTACTAATATAAAAGCTCAAAGTGTTAGTGGAGGCAACTTTTAACCACTTATATTACAATGGGCAAATAACCTTTGGGTACACCAACTGTAAGAGCTACATATATCATATACATATATATATATATATATATAAATCAGGATGAAAAGGATAACCATGAATTGGCGGCTGTCAGGCCAGGCGGACTTGTTGAACCGCTTAACGGCAATGAAGCGGCCGTCGGCGAGACTGCCTCTGTAAACCACGTTGGGGGCCTTCTCGCCGTGTTCGGATACAATGCTGTCCACGGTAAACCCTGAGGTGGCAGCCCTGAGCTGATCTAAGCCGTACTCTCTGAAGCTGGGCAGAGAGAACTTCTCATCTTCTCCCCCCTCTGCAAATCAACGGTCAGAATGAGCACAGAAAGATTTAAAGAGTGAGAGAGAGAGAGAGGGAGTTACCGAGATCGGAGAAATGTGGAGCGTTGGATTTGAGATTGGAATGAGGCCACCAGCAGAGGCCGAATCTGGAGCACCGAGCTCCCATTGCTGCTTGCCTCTCTCTCTCTCTCTAAGCTGGACTGAAGTAAAAAATTAGATTGAGAGAGAGAGAGAGAGAGAAAAGTGGGTAGCCTTTTTAGATCTCTTTCTCCTTTTATTTGGGAAAATTGAAAAAATAGGACTAATATTGGACCAATTGCAAAAATAGGATAATTTTAATAACATTTGTAAAAATAAAATTTTGGGAAGACAAAAATTTTTCAATTCAACCACCCTGCTCCCGCTAAAACGTTACTCATTCCCACTACCCTGTTGTTTGTACCTATGTAGACCATTGGATTTCTAGGGTTAATGGTTTTCTTCGGGATCATTCTCGTGACTTACTCGTAATCTGTTCTTATTCTTATCGTTCTCAACTCTCTATTAAACCATTATAAGGTATTGAATCTTGTGTTTGTATATAAATGTATTTCACCCTTTTTGTTTGGCCATTTTGATTTTGGAGCTTGTTTTCATTACTTTGATTAGTGATTATTCGCGATCTTCTGTGATGTTCATGACATTACATTATTATTTGCAAAGGTTATTGAAAAATGCAATATTTCGTGACATTTCATGATATTTCGTAATATTTCGCGATATTTTCAATTTTTTGTTATGTTTTTATAGATGATCTGAAAAAAATTGATTATGCATATTGAAGATCACTATCATGGTAGGGTAACATAAAGAGTAAATATTGAAGGTTAGTTTCGAATTTTAAAAAGATGGAGTTGCTTGATAGGCTTAAAGATACAAAATTTAAGTACCTAATTTTTGCTCCATTTTTGTAGTTCTCAGGTAGCTTAATTCATGAAATGTTGCTTAGAAAAATGGGTAGCAGTACAAGTGAGATAAGTTTTTTTTATATAAATAATAAAGAGTTGAAGTTTGACATAAATAATTTTACTATGATTACTCATCTAAATTTTGGCAAAATCCCTAAAAGGATGGTGGAGAAAATTAAGGAATGTGATGAGAAAGTTCCAGTTTTAGTGACTCGGTACCTTTCTACGAAGAAGGTGATGATACATTAGATAGAAGCTTGCTTTCAATCCTACAATGATACAAAAAATTGTTGGAAGTTAGGATTGATATACTTATTTTGCCAATACCGATATGGATATGAAGAAAAAAAATAAGTTGATAATGATCTGTTTGAGATGGTAGAAGACGAGAGGATGTTCCTTGATTATCCTTGGGATAAATTGTCATTTAAGACTACCTTAGATGGTATTGATAAGGACATGAAACACTTGCGCAATAACTACTTGGTGAAAAATGAGAAGTATGATAGCAAGTTGAAACAAATTGAAGAGATAATCCCAGAGGAGAAAAAGAAGATGAAGAGGAGGATGATACGTACGCCTAAGGCTTCATATACTGTTTATAGATTTACTCTTACTTTCCAGATATGGATCTATAAGGTCATAATGTCCTTTGTTCTTAAGTTTATGAATAAGGTAAAGGAAAAAGGCCCTACTGAAATTGTACTTATAATTTCAATATACGAAGGTAGCAAGAAGAACCCAACAGTTGATATTGTCAATGCTTTAAATCAGAAAAAAAGTTAAGTACAATCTTCAAATACATATTTTCTATTATTTCGGTATAGTTTCACAACAATTTTGTGATAGTTTCATGACTTTTCGTAATAGTGTTGTGACTTTTTCATGACTATTTTGTGACATTTCATGACATATATACTAGTATTTGACCTATTTTTGGACTATTTTCTGTAGCTTTGCGTGCTTCATGAGATGAAGGCATCTGAAAAGGCGAATGAATTATTTAACTCTATAAGTTTGGATGATTTGGATATGATTGTTATTGAAGATGAAAGGGAAGAGGAAGGTGATGAGGAACATGAGGAAGGAGATACCAAGGAAACCCTTACCATTGATACTATCATTGCCACTTCTGAAGATGAGGAAGGGGCCCCTATGGATAACTCATCATTTGATAGTAAATTGGATGTACTATCAAAGGATATTTGTGCAATGAAAGTTGATATACATAATATCAAAGTAAGAATGAGGGCAGACCAACAACAAATAATGGCAAAGATTAGTAAAAACTAAGGTCAAATATTGACAAGGTTAGTTGAACTTTAATCTTCTTTGCTACATAAACTTGGCTATCAAAGGGTGAGAAGGGGCAAACTATTTTATAGTAGTCCTGACAATGAGGAGGAAGAGGAGGAGAAAAAGAGAGAATAAAGCATCCCCAGTGAACATGTTATAGAAGAGAAAAATGAAGGCTATATTGTGGAAGGGGAGGAAGAAGGCACAAAAGCTGATGATAAAGAGAACCCTATTAAGAAAGAAGTGAGAAAATAAAGGCAACAAATAAGCAAAGGAGGAAATTGAATATGCTTGAATTGTGTGATGACGATGATTTGATGTTAGGTAGAAATGAAGACCTTAAACCGGATGATAAATATGTTGATGTGGTTGATGCAGTTCTTGTGTCTACTGTTGCTCCAATTGAAAGATATTTAGTCGTATTTACATAAACAAAGGGATTTGATTCCCTTTATGAACTTACTTCCTCTAAGGTTGATTAAAAAAAAATTCAAGAGACTAAGGTTGAAGAAAAAGCCTACATAGGTTGTAGAGTATACAAATCTGTCAGCAAAGACCTTTAAAGTGGATGATCCAACCAAGGTCAATCTTCACGAGAAGTTTAATAGTGATTTGTTTAAAATGTTGTCTTTCTAGATGAATGATAAAGAGAAAAATCCAGCAAAAAAGGTGGAAAAGATAAATACTCATACTGGTTATATTGATGCAAACTTTTTTAGGCAGTTGATTACCCCAGGAAAATGGCTTAAAAATGAGATAAGTCTACTGTCTTTACATATATATTTTCCTATTATTTTTTGAGACATTTCTTGACTGTTTCGTGACGGTTTTGCGACAGTTTTGCAGCAATGACTATTTCTTTCATGACATTTTTCACTGTTTTTTCGCCATGGTTTTACGGTTGTTTCGCAACAATTTATTTGTTTGGATTCTTGATTTGATATTATTTGATTTTATCTTTGCAACATATTGATACTTGCCTTTATAATTTGAGGCAGAGAGTGTGGAAATATCCCAAGACATAGGGACAAATTTTATAATTGCTAACCGTGCAATGGCTCTTTTGTTTTTTACTCAATATGGTGAATTCTGTGTGGATTTAACTGTTTTTCAATTTGATGAAACCTTTCTAGACTATTACTGGGGGCTAAAGCCATGTTCATGAGAGTGTGGAACTAGGTTGATGATATTCATTATCCTCTCAACCTTGGCAATTTCCATTAAAACTTTTGTGTTATATACCTAAGAACGTGGAAATTTGAGATTTATGTCAATGACCACGCTATAATTAGTCTCCACAACCTTAAGCCTTATATGGTACCAGTATGTGAAATGTTGCCCCACATGTTGAATCAAGCGATGGATAAGGTTAACAAGGCGAGATACACACATCTACTAGATCTTAAGCTTTTTAATTTCTAAAGAGTCTGACATACTATTTATCTAAGAAGTAAAGGAAGTAGTGACTGTGGTGTGTATGTAATAATGTACCTAGAGTACATATTAGCCAAATTAGACATTCAGGATTTGGTTGATAAACACATGATAGACTAAAGGAAAAAATGGGTTGTTCACTTATTCCACAGTCTAACTACAATGTAGATGATTATGTATAAATATGATATTTTAAGTCATGTATGTGTTGTAAAATGTATACGTTTATACTGTAAATATGGCATATTAAGTTATGCTTGTACTGTAAAATATATATGATTGGCAAATTTGTAATTTTATACCACTCTCCATCTTATTGAACAATCACTTGATGGATATCTGAAACAATGAAAGGAATAAAAGGTTTCAGGTTTTGTCACAAAATGTTGCGAAATATCATGAAATTACTCGAACGGTCGCGAATTGTCTCGTATGTGGCAAACTCGTGACTTATCTCGAAATGTCTCGAACGAGCTCGCTATATGTCGCGAACTGTATGTAATGAATTAAATGACGAATATTAACCAGAAGTCGTCTTATTATTAACCAGAAAATGTCTTATTATCAATTGAAAGTCTCTAAATGATAAATACGAATAATATACATCATAAATTTATCATTTAAAATTGCTAATGTACTAACCCATGTATTTCATTGATGATTAAGTGTGGGGTACTGGCGGTGAAAGAGAGAAGGGATCGGAGAGAAGAGGGAGAGGGAGGAGGGATTTGAGAGGGACAAAGGAAGAGAGAGAGAGAGAGAGAGAGAGAAGAAGACGAAGAAGAAGAAGAAGAAAAATATAAGGGCAATTTGGTCTAAAAAATAGAAAAAAGTCATATTTTTGCAAATATTATTGAAGTTATCCTATTTTTGCAATATGGGGGCACTATTAGTCCTATTTTTGGAATTTTCCCTAGTGGTTAGATTTAGAAAATGAGATTGGAAAGCGTGAAATATTTGCTTAAAAATGTAGGAGAAATGAAAAATATCAAAACTACTATAAATGATCTTATAAATAATACATTTTTTTCATTTGAAAATTTATTAAATTTATGTAATCACAAAAATAATTGTATATTTAACATAAAATATTTTTAGTAATTGTAAAAAAAAAAAATATTATTATTATTATAAAATATGAATTAATTGTGATTTATTTTCTTCTCTGAGTTTCCCACAAATTGACTTTTTTGGAACTGTATTTCCTTCTAAATTTCAGAAAAGAAGGGTTTTTCCGTCGAAACAATTTCTGGGAGATTACTTTTTCACATCCAACCAAGTTTCTAGATAATTATGGAACAAAACCTTGTTAGTGTTTTCAGGTTAGCAGGATGGAAAAGGGAGGTCAAACCCACTTGTGTTGTCTTATCATATGTTACGATGGGATTGCATCAAGGATTCGCATTGAGCCCTCTTCTATTTGCAATAGTAATGAATGATATGACTAGACACATCCAAATAGAAGTTTTGTGGTGCATGTTATTTATTGATTATGTAGTCTTAGCTGATGAAATTAGAGCGAACATGAATGATAAAACTGAACAATGGAGATATACTTTAGAATCTTGCAGTTTTATACTAAGTACATAAAAAAATATAATGAGTTCAATTTTAGTGGATGACGTGTGGTGAATTGAATTATGGTTAATTTAGGTGAAGATATCATACTGGATGAAGTGTAGAAGTGCCTTCAGGATGTTATGTAATCGCAATATGCATATACGGTTTAAAAGAAAAATTTATTAAATTGAGGTAAGACCAGCTTTATCATATGAAAGTAAGTGTTGGACTTCTTAGTATCAAATAAATATGAATGAGGTAATATTGAGAGGAAAATATTCTTGTATTAACTTACTGTACAATGTAGACACGATGGGTTTATTATATAGGACGATTCTATTTACACCACGAAAATGGTTAAAGACACCACTTACAATTTGAATAAAAACTGACTATTTGCACCACCACTAGATGCTATTTACACATATATTTAATACATCAAAATAAATTAATTCATTTATTAAAAAAATGAGAAATTACATAACTACCCTCCTTTTTTCACTTTATATCTCATTATTACTACTGTCGCCTCCACCACCATCGCTCCCATCACCTCCACCATTGCCACTGCCACTGCCACTACCACCATTGCTGGCCAATACCACCACCAATACTACACCATACCACCATTGGCTATAATGAATCACCACCGCTGGCCACAATGAACCTCCACCACCGGTCGTTATAAACCGTCATTCAACCTCTGAGGTTTCGAATGTATGTGGTGATATTCAAAAAACCGATGTACAAATTTACATCTAGAGCTTTCTAATATATGCAACGAGCTCAAGGTATACATTCGACTTCTAAATTTTCGAATGTCTTGAATAACATTCAAAATAGTGGTATACAAATGTGCATTTGGAGCTCATATATGCAGTAAGCTCACGACCTACATTTGACATTTGAGGTTTTGAATGTCCTGAAGGACATTAAAAAATTTGGTTTATAAATGTATATGAAGTGAGATTAATACCTACATTAGATCATAGAGGTTTTGATGGTCATGAAGGATATTCGGAACTCTAATTTATGAATGTACACTTGAATCTCACTTACATATGCAATAAGTTTAAGGCCTACACTTGACCTTGAGGCTTCAAATGTCACTATTGACATTTGAACTTTGGTTTACGAATATACATGGGTATTTTGTGGGTATTATGGTAATTGATGGAGTGTTTCCAATAGCTAAGTTTGTAGTGCTAATTGAGAAAAAAAATAAATATCTATTTTATTTGTGGTATGAATTAAAGTAATTTTTAATAGTGTGGTACCGGAAGTAAAGTGGCACCTTTTGCCAAAAATGTGATAAATAAAATTGCCCTTTATATATACACCCAACTAATCTAAATAGGAAAGATTTAGAAATAATAATTTTGACCAATAAATAATTAAAACTAATCTTCTAGAAAACCCAATCTTGAATTTGTTATGTGCATTAATACCCTCCCTCAAGATTGATTGTATAAGGATGCAATGCCAATCTTGGACAAAAAAAAGGCAAAAATAGATAACACTAAGAGCCTTGGTTAAAAGATCAACAAGCCAATCCTTGGTAGAGATTTTGTGCAATGTGAGCCAGCTACAATGTAACTTGTCTTGAACAAAATGACAATCGATCTCTATGTACTTCGACCTCTCATGGAAAATCGGATTATTGGTAACATGAATAGTAGACATATTGTCACAATACAAAGCTCCCAAGGTGGAAAAATAATGCTCCATCCTTGTTAGCCGCTTATCTACCTCTATTAGATCAGTTCAGCCCTCAAACGTCGTATCTCTAAACCTACTCAACTTCTTCTGTATTATTGCCGAATGCATTTCCACTGTCTCAACTTCATTACCATACCATGCTACTCCAGCAAGTACTGTGCCTACCATCTCCCAATTCTGCTCCCCCATCAATGCTACCATTTGGGCCAAATCCATATTGACTGCCCCAGGTGCAACCCTAACCGCTCCCAAATTTGGTGCGACGGGTGGAACTACATCTTGGATGCCAATAGGTGCTACCTCATCCCAGTCTTCTTCTTATCCCGGGTCCTTCTCTGTCAGAAAAAAGTTTCTAATCTTCTTATTAGGCACGTCATCAGCAATCAGTTCATAAGTACTATCTTCTTATGATACTTTTGGCTTTATCGAGGGTGGATAAGGAATTGTCGCTGCCATTCTCATGGCACAAATCTGGGTTCATGTGCTATGAACCCTCCTCTCAGTTGGTGGTGCGGGATTTATACCCCCAAGCCCACCTCCACCTCTACGGTTACCGCTAGCACCACGGCTTTTGCTTCCTCTACTTCTTGGCACATCTATAATATAAAACAACTCAAATCAATTACATGTTCGCATTAAGTTATGTAGAAACATAGGATTACAAAAACATACTGCAATTAGTTAGGTAACTTAGTCTACAGGCAAAGCTTTATGGAGGGAAGACAAGGCGTCCTCTGCCTAGCCAACATGGCCCTAATATGTCGACAGTCGCCTCGAACCTATCCCCAGTTTTACATGGAAAAATATTTTCTGAAAAAGAATGTGACTCATGGATTGAAGCACCCAAAAACACATAAGGCACATAAGTACACATAATGCATCCAAGTCCCTAGATGCCTACCCAACATCTAGACGCACCTCACTCGGAACCACCTAACCTAACATCCAACAATTATATAGGTAGTTTGCAAAACTATGCCTTAATACCAACTTGTAATGCCCCGAAATTTCACATGACATCCCGATACGTTACTTACACAACATCTAACATAGTGGAAAGAAATAAATTGCAAATAAACATTTAAGTTCTCAACATCTCATAAAACATCTTCTCGAGCTAAAACAGTTGCTCAATATATTTGAAAACACCAAAAGCTTATAACAAACACCATCT
>MKEJ01024396.1:0-13239 GCA_001753735.1 Embelia ribes | reverse complement strand
TCCCCGCCTCGCCCTCGAGTTTTTCAGATTTTGCCCCTCGCATATCCCCAATTTCCGACACGACCCCTTCACCTACAACCGCATCCTGTTAATCCTCTCGAAATCGGCCTTGCCCTCGTCCGAGAGGCTAAACACGGTCCGTTGGATCGTGGACGAGATGGAGAGGTGTGGGACGCGTGGCAACATCTCGACGGTGAATATCCTGATTGGGATATTTGGAGGGGACGGGGTTGGGGAGCTGGAGAGGTGTTTGGTGCTGGTTAAGAAATGGGGGTTGAGTATGAATTGTTATACGTATAAGTGCCTTTTGCAGGCATATTTAAGGACGGGTGATTCGGGTAAGGCGTTGGGGGTGTATACGGAGATGAAGAGGCGCGGGTATAAGCTGGATATATTCGCGTATAATATGCTCCTCGATGCCATGGCCAAAGATGAAAAGGTTTGATATTTGGCCCTTATGCATTTAATTACTATTTGGTAATTATATGTTCTGTAATGTTTATGGTTACCAATTTTCCATTTATGAAGTAAGAGACAGGTTGGAACTTTATGACCGTGTGAATAATGACTCATGAAGTTTATAGTTGTGTCTAGGGAAAGTGATTCGTACTAGGTGAGTGTTTGGAACCTAGAAGGATGAAAAGGTTTAGTCTTGGGTCCTTATGCATTTACTTACACAAGTAATGAAATATATGCCCAAAATCATGTATAAAAATTGTGGAAACACTTGCGTGGGTGTGTTAATCTTTTACTTAAACTAGGATCAACACAGAATCTAACAACATATGTTTATACAGTTTTTGTGGTGAGTGAATCGTGTTACCAATTACAATGCGGTAATTGTATCTTTTGTAATGTCTTGTATGTGTACCGTTGATGAATGGGCAAAAAGATTGGAAATTCATGATGTGATATCAGTGCAGGTGTATGTGACTAGTGACAAGTGAATTTAGCAGTCATGTACAGAAAAAGTAATCGGTATAAGGTGAGTGTTGGGAACCTACATTTACACCCGTCCTTTGAAAAATAGCTAAAATACATTCATGAATTTCTTGATATGAGGTCAGGATTTGCAGTTCTGTTTATTGTCTGATTTGATCAGTGCTTGGTATCAAAATCATAATATGAGAGTAAGGCCGACCAAGTTATTGGTCCTTCTTCCTAGCAAATTAAGAATTTTCGAGGCTTGAATTGTGAGTGATAGAGAAGAAGTCTTAATTTCCAGGACTAGTTGTCCAAAACAATAATTGATTGCGGGTTATCGCCACCCTCAGAAAAATGTTCGTTATTGAGCACCTTATTTCCTATTGACTTCTTAAGGGTAAAATTGGTCCGCGAGTGAACTTATCTACCGTTAAATAGAACGGATAAAAGGAGTATCTTTTAGAAGTTGTCAAGTTGAATTAAAATTTTGTTTTCTACTTCCTTCATTTGCTTCTAGTTTCAATTTATCAAGAAATAAATTCAATCTGAGAGTTCCTGATGACCTGATATGCAGCAAATTAACAGTTTGACCAGGCATACAAGATTTTCGAAGACATGAAGCACAAACATTGCGAGCCGGATGAGTATACGTACACTATTCTTATCAGGATGATGGGAAAAACCGAGAAGCCTGCCGAAGCACTCGCACTTTTTGATGAAATGCTAGCCAAGGGAATTTCTCCAAATTTAATCGCTTATAATACTATGATCCAAGCACTTGCTAAGCATCGTATGGTTGACAAGACAATCTTTCTGTTCTCTAAAATGGTTGAGAACGAATGTCGGCCCAACGAGTTTACATATAGTCTAATTCTGAATGTTCTGGTCGCAGTGGGGCAGCTAGCTAAATTAGACGAGGTGGTCGAAATATCTAGTAAGTATATGAGTAAAGGAATATATGCTTATCTCGTCCGGACTCTGAGTAAACTGGGCCATGCAAGTGAGGCCCACCGGCTTTTTTGCAACATGTGGATATTCCTGGATAAGGGGGATAGAGATGCTTACTTCTCCATGTTGGAGAGCCTATGCGATGCGGGTAAATTAACCGAGGCTCTGGACTTTCTAAGTAAAGTTCATGAAAAGGGGATTAGTACTGACACTATGATGTATAACATGGTCTTTTCGGCTCTTGGAAAATTGAAACAGGTTCCCCATCTCTGCGATCTCTATGATAAGATGAAGGAAAATGGCCCTTCTCCAGATATATTTACCTACAATATTCTCATATCCAGCTTTGGTAGGACTGGGAGAGTCAACGAAGCTGTTAAAGTATTCGAAGAGCTTGAAAACAGTGATTGTGAGCCTGATATTATAACATACAACTCATTGATTAATTGTTTGGGAAAAAATGGGGATCTTGATGAAGCCCACATGAGGTTTAGGGAGATGCAAGAAAGGGGCCTGAACCCTGATGTTGTCACGTATAGCACACTGATAGAGTGTTTTGGGAAAACGGAAAAAGTTGAGATGGCTTGCAGATTGTTTGATGAGATGCTAGCTGAAGGGTGTTGCCCTAATATTGTTACGTACAATATCTTACTCGACTGTCTCGAGAGATCTGGTAGAACTGCTGAAGCAGTCGATCTATATGCGAAATTAAAACATCAGGGGTTAACGCCTGATAGGATTACGTATGCAGTTCTTGAGAGGTTGCAAAGTGGTTCGACTAGAAGAGTTAAGATTCGTAGGCAGAATCCAATTACAGGCTGGGTTGTTAGTCCTTTACGGTGATGAAGTGGCTATGATTGTAGGAAATTGGAGCCCAGTCCAACACATCTGGTTGGTTTTCGATAGATTTGTCCAACAAGGTGACCGTGTAGCGAGGTGTCATTTCCGTTGGAAGAACTTTGGTGGCGTACATGATGACAGATATTGTATTCATGTCTAAAAGTCAACAAATTGTTTGAAGTCGAATCGAAAAATGTAAATTATTCGGATTTGATGATTTTTTTTTTTTAATATCGGAAAGAACAAATGTAGCTCGGGCCTGCATTTCAAGACATGGAACTCGGGTCTGCATTTCAAGACATACCGGGTACCAACTTGTCATTAAGAGGTGAGTTACTTTTAGCTTTCTAAAATTATATTGCCGCATGCCTTCATTTTTTTTCTACATAGAGAAATTACATGCCTACTTGCTTGTGGTTTTGCATCTAAGCTTTCATGGTTCTCGTCTCTATAGATTTCTCCTCATGATGATTCATTTAGTATGTATGCTCCATTTTCCTCGTTTCTTTATCAATTTAGGATCTCAAAACGAGAACGAAAAAATATGATCATTTATTCAATCAGTTCCTCTATTTGAAAACGATTGTATTGATTTCAGGGAGATAAATTTGCTAGACCAAGTGACGAAAGTTTAACAACGTGGTACTCTTGGCTTTGGGGCTGCAAAAAAATAATATCTTTGATCGTCGATTCAATCTGTTTCTAAGAAGTTTTAGATGGTCTTTGGATTATTCGGTAACTTGAAGATTACAGAAATGGCTTCGGGGCTGCTCGAAATTATGTATGTGTAACATTTCAAACAGATTTAGAGAGAATACAAATTAGTCTTTATAATTAAAATCTTATATTTCTTACAGTTAAATCTTCGTTCTGTTCATGAGACAACTACCCTGTGGACCAGTGTTATCCGCCCTACCCAAAGCAGTTTCATACTTGGGAGAGGCACCTAGGACAACATAATTATAGCACAAGAAACCCTTCTCACCATCCGTAGTAAAAAAGGTAAAAAAAGTGATCTCATATTCAAAATTGACCTCGAAAAAGCATATGATAGTATTTCATGGTCATCTCTTGATACAACTCGTCTCTTTTAATTTTAGTAAAAAGTTGATTGATATCATCATGTATTGTGTCACCTCTACTGAGTTTGATATTTTGTAGAATGGGGATCGCGTTCCCAACTTCTCTCCTAAAAGAGGACTTAGGCAAGGCGACTCCCTCTCTCCTTGTTTATTTTGCTCTATGAATGGAAAATCTCTCTATCATGATAAATGAAAGAGCCAATCAGGACTCTTGGAAAGGTGTGTTACGCACCTCTTCTTTGTCGATGAACTCCTTCTGTTGGCCGAACAAGTCTAACTACAGAACAATTACTAATACCCTTGAGTCCTTTTGCTCTATATCGGGTCTCAAAATCAACCTTAATAAATCCATATTGTTTGTTTCTCCCAATATTCCTAGAAGAAAAGCTTGTAGACTTAGTGGTATTAGTAAGATTCCTCTCACCCCTGACATAGGGAGATACCTAGGTAAAAATTTACATCACAACCGTAGTTCCAAGCTTCGTTATCAAAATTTCATTGATAAAATGCAAGCCAAATTGGCTAGTTGGAAGTCGAAACACCTTTCATTAGCAGGTCGTCTTACTCTCCTAAAATCTGTCACGGCTTATATTCCTAATTGTAGCATGCAAACGGAGATGCTCCCCAAAAGCATTGTTAACACCATTGATAAAATTAATAGAAATTTTCTTTGGGGTTCTAACGATGAGAATAAGAAAATTCACCTAGTCAATTGGGATAAAGTTTATCTTCCTTAGGATTTTGGTGGTTTTGGAGCGAGACAAGCTAGTGAACGCCCTTCTTATTAAACTTGGTTCGCTGGCAGTTGCTAACTCGCAAAAATAAACTTTGGATCCAAGTTGTTAAAAGGTAAATATCTGAGTAATCCTTCATTTTGGGATTGGGCATGCAATTGACCGGCCTCTCGTATATGGAGAAGCATTATCTCTAATAGAAACTTTGTTCTTTCCAACAGAAAATTGTTTATGGGCAATGGCATGAAAATTAACATTTGGAAAGATATTTGTGTGTGAATACTGCTCTCAATAAACTTGTTTTGGTCCCAAACAATCTTCTTAACTGGATTGTCTGTGATATTATCCACAACGGGAATTGGAATACCTCTCCCATTGAACATGCTATTAATCCTGACATCCGTAATGCTATTATTAATATTGTTATCAATAAATTTGGTGATTTCGTTGATCAAGCTTCCTAGTTAGATCCTACTTGCGGTATGTTCTCGACTTCTTCTGCCTTTAATTTGATTACTGCGCCTAAAGTGAATAGCGAAATTAAAGTTAATTGGAGGTGGATTTGGAAACTGAAAATTCCTCAAAAAATTATTTTGTTCCTCTGGCTGATTTTTCAAAAGAAAATTCTTACTGCCTCAGCGAGACTTAGACGAGGAATGGGAGTTACAAATATATGTTGCCGGTGCGGGGGCGGGGTGGAAGATATAGATCATCTTTTTGCATTATGCCCTTTGACAAAAACAAAATTTGGGATAAACTGGAAGGACCCCATTATCTTAAGTTTACTATTTTTCTAGACACCAACTATTGGTTGAAAGCGAAACTTGGAAACAAAACCTTTTTTAACGGCTCTCCCTAGGCCTTTGTTTTCTCGGCCAGTTTATGGCATATTTGGAAAGATAGAAATCTAAAACTTTTCAAAACAAGGACACAAATTGTTTATCAAGCATCCACGTAGTTTAGGAGTAGGCGAATTAAGTGAATTTAGCGATTTGCAAACCCCAACACTACGTAGATGCTAGTAAGAGTCATTTACTAATTAAATGGATTTCTCCTCCTACAGGTCGAATCAAATTAAATATGGATGGAAGCCTAAGAGACAGTCCTGAGGAGGAGGTCTGTTTCGGAGAGATCATGAAAATTGGATGCTTGGATTCTCGGGTAGAATGAATCGAAGAGCCATTTTGTAGCTGGAACTTCGAGCGATATATAGGGACTCACAATTGCACTTGCAAATAACTTCTCTAACCTAATAGTGGAGTCCGATTCAAGTTTAGCTATTCAGCTCATTCAAACGATCGGTTCAGTGCCTTCAATTTACAACGGGCACATAGAGGAGATATCAGATTCATGATCACCAAATGTGATGCATCTTTGAATTTTACGCCTAGAGATGGAAACAAAAGCGCAGACGCTCTTGCAAAACTTGGCGCACGACAATTGGACGAATTCCAACCATAGGAGAATCCTCCCGGTGAAGTAGTTGATTTTGTTATTGATGATATGCTAGGCCGCTTGTTCATCAGGCCTTAGCTCTTTTTTTTATCTTCCTTTGTACCAAAAAAAAATAATTTGATGAATAAATTTGCACGAATTTTTTTTATATACTCCAACTAATATATCTCTTTTCTTCATTATAGGAAAATACCGGATACATATTCATAAACTTATCTCTACAATGCATGAGCTAAGGGATTAATATTATTTTGAATTTTTATTTAAGTGCGCTTTTAATGAAATTTTGGTGACTTCTTTATTCTCAATTTTCAATTTGTTAATTTTTTTGGTGAAAAAGAAAATGTTTGATTAAGTCATGGACGAGTATTGGCTGTTAATAATAAAGAAAGAAAAGCATTTTCTAAGTCAAATATTCAAGATTAGAAGTTATTTATTGAGCTGTATATTCTATATATAAAGTTCTATTCGAAATATAGTACTAAATTAATTTGTAGAAGGAAATACGAATGAAAATATGAAACAAACGTAGAATAACTTTTTATTGTCTTACAATATGGCAAAGTAAAATAATTTAATATATAATAGCTGTCGTATTCAGTAAATTTATTTTAAATTAGTTGGAAAAGATATCAAACGTGAATATGGTAAATATCCAATTTTGTTATTCTGCTAAAGTTGGACTTCTACTTCACCTACAAGGACATTTTATTTTGTTTAAAATATTATCGACATTGTTCGGATAGTTGGGAAAGCTTGTATTACACAGGAATGATTAGCGTGACATCTTGTAGGACACCTTATGGCTCATTTATAGCATGCAGTGACATATAAAGATGTTGGAAGTAACATATGGAAGTCTTGTAGCTGTATATAGAAAATACGGTTAGTAACGTGCCACTTGCACACATGAAATTGGCTCAGGATGAATGATTGGGATGAGTTGTTTTTTCCTCTCTCTTTCTCTCATTAATAAGTTGGAATATATATATATATATTATATGGTGAGTTGTGATAATTTTATAAAGGGTTAAATATGACTTGATCAATTATTTGTTAACGAGCAGTTAGCTAGAAGTTGTATTAGCAGCCAGACTGGTTGAATTTTTCTTTTTATTTTAAATTATGTATCAAATTATAATAGTTGTGAAATGTAAAATAAAAACAGACTTATTCCTTTTAGAAATTGATTAGCAATGGGCAGTTGTCATCTGTTATTTCTTTTCTTTAATTTTTCTCATATTGTCCGGATCACGGATTGCGAGGCGTGACGGGGCCTTTTGATAATTGTTTCTCGCTATTGAGATTTACTAGATTATAACGAAATTGAATTGCTTAGTTGCTACTTTGAGCCAACAACCAATACATAACTACACTAACTTATAAAAGTTATTAAAAAAATATATAAAAAATGGTTGAATCCCTGCCATGTATATGCCTAGAATTTTTTTAAAATTGTCGAATCCATGTCCGTAGCTGTATTTTGTATATGTACCCATATCCGTATCGGTGCTTCTTAGGTTTTAAGTCTATCAAAATAGAAAGTGTAAGCATCGTTTGTTTTGCTATAAAGAGTATTAGTATCAAATTACCAAGTTTCTCCAAATAATATATGACAATAGTTCATATCAATGAAATCACAAATCACCTCGCCCGAATATGTTTTTCCGAAAGAAAATGGAATGAAATATTGTTTTGTTATCTTATAAGTTAAATCCGCGAAATATGGAGTATAGCGTTCCTATGTTGCAAATTTTAGTTCTTCCACTATACTTTGAGACATATAATTAGCGAAAAATCCATTATTAATGATGAGTTATCCTTGACTCTACAATGTGTGTGAAATATACATTCTTGCAACACCTCTTTAACTCCCATGGTTTTTCTATCAATATGTTATACTTTAGGGACCTTTCCTGTACTTTTCTTAAACTACCTGGTAATCTTGTGAAAACTCTAAAAGCCCTTTTCTTTAGCCGTTGCCTGCAGTTGTTTCTTCTTCTTCTCGGATGCTAGGGTAGATTTATTTATTTTTATTTATTTAAAACAAAAATTTGGACAGAGATTGGGCTCCGATACCAAATTGATGTATCTCAACCACTTCGAATTGGGTTTCAATCGATATTGGGTTCTGATACCAAATTGATGTAGAAGTGTATTGAAACGAAACAATACCAAAGGGTAGATTCATCATTTTTAACCTAATATGAATAAAAGGATACATTTTTAACAATAATAAACAAAAGAAATTTGGGATCCAATACCCTAACCAAAAGAGACTCAATACTCTTTTTATCCATTATTATTATAAACTCAAACTCCAGCCAAATACAAAGCATAATAATTCTTTATAGAGGACATAAAGAAACCCAAATGGGCTTGGCCTACTACTATAAGAAAAGATATAAAGAAAAGCTAATAAAATTCTCCTAACCAAATTAAATAATAATATTAACTAAAACTAAATATATTATTTCCTAATTTGGATTACCAGTTGTGTTTAGGAAAGAGTGTTGTCTATTTTGTTATCTTTTGTTCATTTTTATCAAAACGTCAAACCTTTTGTTTATTTTTGTTAAAACGTTCATTTATCTATCTGGTATTCAATACCGTCCTACATTGTCTATTTCCTCCTTTGTTCTAGTTTGTGTTTTTTTCCTTCTAGGCTGTTGCTTCTAGTATGCGACAATATGATTTCTTCTAGATTGTGAGCTTTATTTTATATACGTATTTGCATGTTGCTTTAAGTGTTCATGTGATGCTTGAGAAAAATTTTCCATTGGTGGGAGTTGTGCACTTTTAATTTGCTTCTTGGAAATCAAATGAATGTTAATTCATGCATTTTGTGGCAAAACTACTGCAATTTGTTTCATACCTTGCTAGTTGATATAACTGTAAAATTTTTAATTGTGTTATGCTACACTATCCTTTGGCACAAATATGTTGTGGTTCTTATTTACTTGAAATGCTCAATAAATATGGAACTTAGTGTTCATGTCGAACATTACTTTTTTCACTTTCTATTTTTGTTAAAATAAAATCTCACATTTTTTTTTTTGGTTTAGGAGGACGTGCTTGTTTATGTGAGAAAATATAGACTTTCAAAGTTTCACTTGCATTTGGTGTCACTTTTGTCATTTGGCAAAGACTTGATTTTGTTGGATGTTGTGAGGTCCAATATTTTAGTTTATTTTTGTACTGTGAAATGTGAGCAATTGTGGGAGGTTACCTAGTTATTGTAAAATCTTTTGTTGGCAAGTGAAGGCATTTGCAATCGTGTGCCTGCGCGTGTTAGGGTTTGATTTTTGTGTTTATCGTGCCTAATTGTATCCATATGCCTAACACCTTTTTCATGCTGTAGTTACCGAGCTGGGCAGAAACATTTGAAGGTGCTGGCTCGGAGCTACTTGAGAAGCCGATGTGTAAACATAGTATTATGATTCTAGCCAATTTGTTAGGAACTTGAGTTTTAAGGTGGAGAGGTTCGACCCCCCTTGATTGGATTACAAGCCAACTGATTGTCTATTACCAAACACAGGCAAAAAGTAGTCTCATCGTATTTAATCATTTTAGAACTGTTCATTTTACACTGGCTGCTTAAAAATGCAGTCAGTTCTGCAAGAGCTCCACATTTGTAGATGTAAAAGCCATTTAAATGATTTTCTCGCCCTAATGTTCTGAAATCTTGTTATCCGTGAGATCCTTCTCTTTGATACTCTAACAGCAATGATGATGTGTTGTAAGTCTTGCCATGCATGGCCCAAAATAAATTTAAGTTTCATGACCATTTCATATATAAGTATCTAAATATGCAATATCCATTGTGATTTTGCCAAGTGAAAGATTTAAATGATCGACTCAGTAATGCTCATTGTCATTTCTTTTCGAATCTTAGAGAAATTAAGGGTGTGGAATGTATTTGCTTTTGCGTGTGGGTGGATTTGTATGAGTCTGTGCTGAGAAATTTATTTGCAAGGGTGTGGGATATCATTTCTTTTCGAGAAATTAAGAAACTTCTATTCATCTCAATAATTGGCGCATCATTCAGAATTGTGAATTGACTAAATAAATTGTGGTGTTCTCTTTTTATACCATGTAAACTTGCAAAACCTTAAGAGCATCAAGTGAATTCAAAACGTGTATTTGACCTAAAAGTGCATTTTATCCAAATTTCCGTTGTGAAACAAACATATGATTGTAATAAAAATTATGAACCAGATGAAGATAACAGAAGATTATTGGAATTGTTTGCAACACATTATTATCCCACAAATGGTTTTTACTTTTTACAATAATAAGACCTCAAATGTACCTTGCAAATTCAAATCTTAGAATCACTCAAGCAAATACCATACAATCAAAATTCTTTTAGAAATACGAACTTTGATGAAGATTATTAATGAAATTTGAAATAAAAGGATGATGGTTCCTTTTGACTTCATTCCATAATTAGTAGGAAATTTCTGTCGAACTTCTAAAGCACATTTCCAATAAAAAAGATGTTTGCTTCCCTAAATTCGGAAGAGTAATAAACAAATTATGTATATTATTTTTTGGAATAGTTATAGAATTTAAAACATTTTGAAAATTATAATTAATATACATAAAATAATATTAAGTACGCATAATTTCTTAACGTAACTTACTAATTTTCAAGTAAAGTCATATTTATTTATTCGTTTATGTATAATATTTGTATTTTCAAAAATCTAAAAACTTCCCATTTTTCATTTCTTTTTCATTAGAGCATTCACAACAGCTTCTCTATGTGACTTTCCGTTTCTCCGATAGAAAGGGAAATGATAAAATGGGAGATAAATTATATAAATTCAGTATTTTTATTTCCAATTTAAAAAAAAAAATTGCAATAGTAATTTTCTCAAATGAGAATGTTAATATTTATCATTGTTCTATTAAAAAATAAATTTTTTCCGACAATATATAAAATGCACACCAACATATTTGAAAATTAATTTTTTTATATTTATATATTATTAAATTAATTATGTAAAAATTAATTTTAAAAGACTAAAAATAGATAATTTTTATTTTATAAGAAAAATGAATTTATTGAATATAATAACAATAAATTTAATGAGCTAACCGTTAGCATTTCTAATTTCAAAATCCCCAGCCCCGATTCAGAATTCAGTAGAGAAAGAAAGAAAATAATAATTAAAAATCCCTAATTTTGATGCAGTGGAAGACACGATTCCGTTGTAGAGAAAGAACATTAATTGCATTGAAAGCCCTATTTTTGAACTTTGACGCATTGGAAGACATGGCTTTGTTGTGGTGAAAGAAAAATAATAACAAATAGAAAAGCCCAAATTTTCAATTTTGATGCAGTGGAACACGACTTTGTTGTGCGGTTGGGGAGAAGAAAGAACAACAGAAATAATAAATAGCCCTAATTTTGAATTTCAATGTATTAGAAGACACAACTTTGTCATGGAGAAAGAAAGAAAGAAAAATAGAATAACAAAAATCTCTAATTTTGCATTTTGATAGGCTTCGCTTTGGAGAAAGCCATAGTTTTGAACTTTGATGCAGTGGAAGGACTCGGGTTGGTTGTGGAGAAAGGGAAAGATAATGATAAAAGCCTTAACTTTTAATTTTGATGTTGGAAGACGACTTCATTGTCAACAAGAAAGAAAAATAATACTAAAGCCCTATTTTTTGAATTTTGATACGGTGGAAGACAGGATTTCGTTGTTGACAAAAAAAATAATTATAAAATCCCTGAACTTGAATTTGATGCGGTGGAAGTGTGGCCTCGTTGTGAAGAAAGAAACAAAAAATATCATAATAATCCTAATTTTTTGATGCAGTGGAAGACACAGCTTCGTCGTGTCGATCACCGGGATTGAAAATGTTGGGAAAGGGTTGATTCGGGAGAGGACGGGGTCCCATCAAGTACATGTGTGTTGTATTTAGGCCTTTTATGGGGGAGATTTTAGAGGTTGTTGTCACAATGGTCATTAAGGTACACTCACTCACACACACACATAGAAAGAGAGAGAGAGGGATGTGTCTGTTGTATGAGTATTACTTGCATTTAAGTTATCCTAATTCGCTCTCACATGCATTAAAAAGGAACTGAAGATTAGGGTTGTGACGTGAAATTAGTGTAAAGTAAAGTATGAAATTGAATTGTTGTGGTTCAGTAATAGGGCATGGATGATATTGAAATTATTTAATAGAACATGAAAAAAAAGTGTGCTTACGGTTGTCATTGCAGATGGGATTCTTTGCTGAAGCTGGCCCGGTTCAAATCTTTGTGTCCAATCACGTAAGTATATTTATCAGTTCTAGTTTTTGTTCCTTGGGCTATATATAAGTTTGTGAGTTTGCTTTTGATCATGATTTGTTTTGTCAATGAGTATTGGCGGAGTAGACATTTACTTTGTTAGTCTTGTGAGTAACACTGCTTTGCTTGGGGTGTGTCTAGTACTGGTGAAACCGTGAAAGTATATTCCATTAATGTTTCACCTCTCTTTGATTGTGTTTGGTATTGGGTAAAAGAGGTGATATCATAACCTTGATCATTATCAAAGGCTAAAGCTTTGAGCCCTTTCTTATTTTTGCCATGAACCATTGCTGCCCCAGTAGCTTGTCACTCTCAATCTTCCATCCATGTACAAAATGCACCCTCTAAGGGAAAAGAAACAAGGAGTAACGAAATTGATAGGTCATTCAAGACTATGGAATGGGGGGAGTGGTTGTGGTTTGTAAAATAGATAAATATTCCATGCATGACCACTTGCAGATTCCTCTAATACCTAGATTGAAAGTTACTTGGTCTCCTTAAAACATTTTTGGTTTTCGATGGAAGCGTGATTGTAGGGCTTCTTCATCACTTCAAGTTTGATAGACAAAATTGTTGGTATCCAATTAAAGACCTTAATCACTGAAAACTAATGGAGAAAGCTCGAACCTAATTCCTAAAGTGGTGAGCTAGAGTGTTTTCGAAATTTTTGTGGAAATATACACCAGTATCTAACCACTCTTATAAAAATATGAACTGCCCAAAAGTGTTTCAAATGGTTTCCATTCTATGAATATCCTGCACTTTGTACTTTCATAGCAAAAACCATCATGCCCAAAATTATAATTTAATTAATATTAACTTGCACATTTTTTATTAAGAGATTATATTATATCTTTAGAGATTTAAGTTGATAATTATCAAATTAACAAAAGATAAATTTAAATTAAATTATAATAATACGGAACATATTTTTAAAAGATAGACT
>MKEJ01024389.1:0-12203 GCA_001753735.1 Embelia ribes | reverse complement strand
GCATTCATGGCTTTAACATTTATTTGACAAGATTTGGCTCATCCAATGTAAAATCTTTTATTTCCTTAGGAACGGTTTCTTTTGAATCAGTTTCTTTTGTAGGATTAGCATAGCCATATGTAATATTTTTCAAAGTATCTATGTTATGTACAGTGAAAAAAAATTTCATGCGTGCTTTCCAATATGTGTACTTTGAGCTATTGGAAAATGAGAGTTTTGAGGTAGAGTTACCTTTGACTACACTATTGCTCATAAAGTTTGTTATGGATCGAACTCAACGGATGTAAAGCCAAAAAAGTTTTTGTCGAGTTCTGCTCTAATACTAAATATTGACTCAATATGGTAAATCAAGAGGGGGATGAATTATTTTTATTTTTTTCAATTTTCCAAGTTGAAAATATTTTTCTCTTGTTTTAATAAATGTGATAGTGAAAGTGAGATGAATGTTTTAGATGTATAAGCAATAAAATACTAAAAAATAGAGAAAGGGAAAGAGATACGATACGCAGCGATTTATAGTGGTTCTATAACAATTTTGATAGTTTGAGGAACGTCAAAGCCCCTACATCCATTTTCTTCAAATTTTCCCTTAAGTCCCCTTTAGTTTGTGAAAGAATTGCACCCTAAAAGACCAGTTAGAATTTTGGGTCATAAGCTAGACCGTTTTCAAATAGCATTTCAGGTACTACTTGAAACTGTTACAAAACTTGGGTTATCATAATTATTACACTCACAAAACGAGTATAATATCTCTCAAAACTATCGAACTCACTAAAAAATGAGAGTTTTTGAACCACTCTCAAAATTACAATAAAAATGAAAAGTAAATTCCTCATTCAAACCATTTGTCAAAACCAAAATTATAAAATTTGTATAAGTATGAGCTCAAAGGGGGTATTCTTGAAATTGTTTAAGCTCCTTAATCAAGATGACTGAATTTTAATTGATGTAGGTGTTAATTGTAAAGATAGAAATATTGTAGAGATGTTTTTATAGCCTTGAAACCAAATTTAAATATTGAATTGTATGAGCAATCTCAACAATATGAAATGGAAAAAATTACTTTAGAACGCCCTTCATTATTTATATAGGTTAATATAGTCAATCCCTAAATGATCATTGTTTTACGTCATATGCTTGTAACCATCGTGGTTTATTTCCTCTTTATCTTTTTTATTTGTCGCGCTTTTTATGTTTTCTTTTCGATGGTAGATGAACTGAGTTTTTTTTATCTCATCCTAAGATTACCGCTTTGTGCTTACTGTTATTTAATTTTCATATTCTAATTTTACGGCTGATGTTCTATTCAAACATTCTCCGATTTTGATTTATTAATCTTCTAACTCCGATATGATGAAATTCTCTATTAATTTGTTTAGATGCACATTTTTATACTTGTAAGTTGTGATAGATGCTCGATCATTTTATGTTAATTTTGGTTCACTTGATTTTCAGGCAGATTACGTTCGTTTTTTAAGATTTTTAAATGCGTTAATTTGTTTCGGTATCTTGTTCTAGGAAAGGATTGTAAAAAAACGATATAATAGCTATTATATTGGTTATGCGTAAAAAAATTTATGCATGGTTGATGCAACAAAATTTTATGTCATGCATATTTAACTAATTTGGACTTCTAACATAATCTTGGGTCAAACCATATCGTACCAAATACAAATTTTGCCACCAATGACCCACTGTCATATTTGTAGCCGTGAGAAATTATACTTCCATAATTTTTTTTGGCTGAAATTTTTAGTATAAAATTTTTTTATTTATAATTTTAGTGTCAAAATTTACAGTATAATTTTTTTATATAGATTTAGAGTCCCCCATAAATTCTATATTTATATGTCATGAATCCATTCTGCCGAAAACAAAAAATATATGAAAGAAATTTTGTTAAAGATATAAGCTTGACACCTTTTATCTTCCAAGTAAGTTACACATATTATAAATTATATATCTATGAGCTTGCCATAGAAATAATTTTTTCTCTATATAAGTGTACAAACAAAATTTTATTTTAAATTTATGTTTTGAGAGCACATGCATGCATGAGGGGTGATGTTAAAGACTCAAAGTGGAAGTGGAATTAAGTTGCAAGTTTGGTAAAGTGGGTTAGGAAGTTAGCACTATGTATATTAGGAGATATTTATTCTATAAGGTAAAAGAATTGTGAAATAGTGATTAGAAAATTGAAATTTTGCATGTGCTTATGAGTATGGGCAAGGTTGAACAATTATCTGTAATTAACGTATCCAAAATGCTGTTCACACTAGATTTTTATTGAAAAAAGGAATTTAAAATTTGTACGTCAATTTATAGCTTTTTACATCAAATATTTGTCACCAATAACTGCTTTAATCCAGAATTATTTCGTAAAAAAAAAATAGGAGTATTACTCCTAAGTAATATTAGGATGAAACTTTCCCTAGTAGCTAGTATGAATTTAGTGCATATGTTCAATCATGCATTAATTCACATTTCAAAAGAGAGAAAATCAGTGTTAATTAGAATAAATAGGATATTTCCAATGTGTTCATTTATGAACGAAGGTACATAGAAAAAAATTGCATAGTTTATGTAAGAAAGTTGCATCCCTGATACTATGGGGGTTATTTTCGTTGCAGGCTTTTCAGCGCATAAGCTAGCTCTTTTTGGTCTGAGAAAAATATTTGATTCATTTAGGTTAAAATTTCTAGTTTATTTAATCAAAAATAATAAATAAGCTCATCTTAAAAATTACTTAAATAAATACTATTCAATTTTTAAGCAATAATAATAATGAAACAATTTGAATTAAAAGTTGCAATTAAACAAACTGTATTCGCATACATCTGTATGTATATATCCATTATATAAATCTTCTTATGTCATAGAATTAACATCGTCATCACCAAGTGTTGCCGTGAAATGGAGACTTGTTTTTGATAGATCCGGAAGCTACCCGGTAAAGTTGTTGGGCAATTTATGCATCCGTGCTATTGATTTTCAAATCATGTGTTGAGATAGAAATAAATTTATATTATTTAACTTTTTTAAAATTTATAAATTTAATGTCAATAATTAATTTTAAAAATTAATGGTTCAACTGTCGGACATCCCGCATCTTCTCTTTTTTATTTTTGTTGGTAACCAATGGTGTTAGACATCTTGTCATGGTCAAACTCATTTTATAAACCTGTACTCATTGCATCATAATCAGTTGGCAGTTAATAAAAGGACAAGTCAAAGAAAGAAAACGTACCCGTTTTGGCTTCATTTTCCTATTTTTGTGAATATGTTATTGCATTTGGTAAAGAGAGGATTAGATTAATGTCCACTTTATACGGTCATATTTCCATCACGTTTTAATAAAATATGATTTTTGTAATTATTTTGCTAAAATAATAAACACGATTAAACTATGCAATTTATGATGATCGTTAAAGTGTCCTTCAAAATATGTTTATTTTAATTTTGTAAAAGCTATATTCTGAACAAAATCTGGTACAAAGAAAAGCTCATACTTATTTTTATCTTCAAAGATATTTTGGAGCGATCATAATAAATTATTAATTTTATCATATTAATTATTTCATATAAAAAAATTACAAGAAAGCATGTTTTTTTCCAGAAATATGACGGAAGCATGGCTTAACAATTGGACAAATCCATTGAAATTTACAATTATAACAAACAAATTACTAGTAATTAATATTATAACTAATTAATGTAAGATACACTTTAACACTCCCCTTACTTGGAAACTAGCCAAATCTCGAAAAAACACAAGTACAGATAATTGGGTGAAGTCAAATCAACAGTTAATAATAATTTTTTAACAAGCTCAACCGGCTCTTAAACTATAACACTCCGGAATTTCAAGCAACCCTGAGTACGTCACCATGCCCATCCGCATCATATAAACAAATAAAACAACTAACAATCCTACTTTATTATTAAAACTGCTCTGATGATATATAAAACAACCACAATTTAACCAGCCTTATTATCATATTTCTAGCCATCAATATTCAAAATATATACATCCTACATCATCTCGGCCCGTAGGCATACAACTGTCTGAAAAGTTAAAAATCCTAAAATAAATGTAAATCCGACAATCCCCAAATGAGTTTCAATAGGTCCTAATCACGGTTCTGATGACTAACATTTCTAAGTTCTGCTTGGCATTTTCATGCAAAACAATAGTAAAAAAGCCCACCAAGAAGGCACGTGTTAGAAACTGGTATACAATTATAAAGAAAAGAAAAATGTATGAAAATATATTACGCAATAACAATATGAATTTACAAAAAAAATACTATACAATATTAGTGGTGTCAAACGGGCCATTTCACAAAATGTTTGGCTAACGGTCCGCCCATGACCCGTTTGTTGACGGTCTGGGCCAAGCAGGCCAGTGAATTAATTTTTTTTTAATTTAAAAATAAATAAATATGAGTTTGGATTTTTTAGAAATTAAGGTTGTTTTTTTTTCCTGAAAAATTAAGTTAAAGTAAAGTTTTTCTTGAAAAATTAATATATTTAATTAAAAGAAAAATCTATATTTAATAAGCCTATCTTATCATTTTGTTAAAAAAATTTCAGATTGGAAAAGTGCACTAGTTAGATTCATTGTCCTAGATTCAAATCTTCATAGAAACATTTTATTTTTCAACATGTAGCATTTTTGTTGTTAAAATTAAAAGTGACATATTTGGATTTCATTAAGTAACTTTCACAAATCTATCAAATTAAAAACTAACAACTCTATAAAAACTAACATTATGAATAAAAATATGAATAAAAAACTAACATTACAATTAACAATCTAAATAAAAATTATGAATAAAAAACTAACATTACAATTAAGATTATGAACAAAAATTAAAAACCAACAACTCTATAAAAAAAAATATTAGATAAGTAACATTCACAAATCTGTCAAATCACTATACATATTGTTAAAATTTTTAATACTCATAGTGTAATAATTATGTATATAACATTTTCGTAAGAGTACATCTACAAGTTTAAAATATATACTACACATATGTAATTTTCATAAGATATATCTTTAATAATAATATATATTAAAATTTAAAATAGGCCCTAAACGGGCTTTTTGGCATGGCCTATGGGCTTATAAATTGGCCTAAATGGGCATGGCCCGCTAGCTTATAAATGGGCCTAAATGGGCCCCTGTGGACCCAAAAATTAAAAATTGTCAGTCCTTGGCCCTCCCAAAACTGGCCGTGGGTAGGCCCAAAGTCTGATAGGCCGAACTGGCCATGGGCCGTGGGCTGTTTTGACACCCCTATACAAAATTCAACTGAAATATATCGCTACAGCTAATCACATCTCAACCATCTACTAGGCATTACATCCAATCGCCGGGATATACTATCCTCCCACATACAATCGAGCACTCGAAAATATTGTTTTCGAGACCATTGACCACTTTTAAGGTTAAGACACGAGTACTCACAAGATACGACCAACATGGACTCCATGTGCCACAACCGCCACAGAATATACATTCATCCATGTATTACGACTATCGCGGAATATACGTTACTCTCCATGCCACATCCACTACAGAATATACATTCCTCCGTATGCCAACAACCACTACAACTTACAACATATGAATACAGGGTAAACGATTATACTCCCCAATTCTATCACAGCCATGCAAACGCACAATCCAACAAATAAGACACGCAATCATATTATTAGTTTAATTATGTCATTTAGTTCTAACACAATCCCAACCATGTAACATCCATTTACGATCAATTTCTAGTGTTTAATTAGGATTAAACATGAAAGTATTGTTCCTTCTTCCAATTAAAGGAATTCAGTTCTGACTGTTCTGCAGTAAACTGTTTGAACAGTCCCACACTACCGTTCTAATGGTGATATGGTTCGAACGGGCCAAACACATCATTCAAATGGTCCCCAGACACTATTCGAATGGCTGCCCAATTATAGCAGCCCCCGTGAAAGGCGAACAATAGTCTGTAAAACAAACTTTCATACAGTTTTTCCACCACACCCACAACCCAATTCATACAGGATTTTCTATAGAATTGTTATAAGGTTTCCGCAACATACCTTATACGAAAATGTTTGATTTCCCTCAAAAAGCTTGAAAATTCAACCCTAACTCTTCTCCTATGGCTTTTCAACCTGACCATAAACTTAAAATCAAAATTGAACGATAGTTCGGATTACTAACAATTATCTACTCAATAATTCATCATAAAGCTTCAATTTTAATGAATTAGAACAATTATGGGTATGAACGACCTTAAGAGTTTGTAGATAATACTTATGTTAAAACGACAAGGACGAGATGAGGAGTTTGAATCTGCAATCAGTTTTTCTCTTTGCCTTTTCCTCTTCTTGATTGAGCAATTCTTACAAGTTGATATCTTCTCCCTTCCTCCCTTTCTATTAATGTATATTGTAAAAAGAACGTAAGATAAAATGAAAGGGAAGGGATAGGTAATTATCTTTCCCTTTCACTTTCAGTTTATTACAACTTTAGTCCCTATAGTATATTGGGCCTTACAGTTCACCCCTCGAAAAAGAAAGTTTTCATCCCCGAAATTTAAGTAATAACTGTAAATAGCTCTGGAAACTTGTTATGCATCTCCTTTTCATGCTCTCAAGTTTGTTCCCATATACCGTGATATAACCAAAGCACCAGTACCAAAGGAATCACCTTCCCTAGTAGCACCTTGTCACATCTTCTTCCACCATCAAATCAGAATAGTCAATCACGTGAGATGGATATGGCTTGTACTTTCATAATATCGACACATGAAAGACTGGGTGTACATTCTTTAGCTGCGGTGGCAAAGCTAAACGATAAGCCAGTTTCCTTACGTTCTCGATTATCTGAAACGGTACCACAAATCTCGGCAACAACTTACCCTTCTTACAAAATTTTATTACCCATTTCCAAGGTGAGATATTGAGGAATACATGGTCTCCATCTTTAAAGGATAATGGATGCTTCTTCTTGTCGGCGTAGCTCTTCTGACAACTTTGCGTCATCACCAACCTCTTTCTGATCACATTCACCACTTTCAACATTTGTTGAACAACATCCGGCCTCAACAATAATGATTGTCCAAACTCCATCCAACATATCAAAGATCTACATGGTCGACCATATAATACCTCGAATGGTGCCATCCCGCTACTAGAGTGGTTATAGTGGTTATATGCAAACTTGGCTAGGTGAAATGATCTGTTCAACTTCTCCTAAAATCAAGCACACATGCTATCAACATGTCCTCTAATGTCAGAATAGTCCTCTTTATTGGCCCATTTGTCTGAGGATAGTAGGTAGTAGCCTTCGTTAACCTCCTACCCATGGCATACTGCATACCTTCTCAAAACTGTGATATAAACCTCATATCTCAATCAGATACAATGGTATAAGGTGCGCCATGCAACTGAAGGATTTCCTTCAATATAATCGCGCAAATACTTCAGTTCCATCGTATAGGTAAGAAATGGGCTGATTTTATCAACCTACCAACGATTACCCATATAGTGTCCTTTCTTCCCCTCGACCTTGGTAATCTGCTCACAAAGTCCATCGTGATTTGTTCTCACTTCCACTTCGGTACCTTGAGTGGTTGCATCCCATCTTCTTCTTGTCTCCTTCAATCTATTGGCACTTCAAATACCATACTACAAATTGAGCAATGTCCTTTCTAAAACTTGGCCACTAATATATGTAACTTAAATCATGATACTTCTTGTTCCCTCCCGGGTGCACTGCTAAGCATGACTGGTGCAATTCTCTTAATACCTCTTCTCTTATTGACTTCAGCACATATAAACGTCCTTGGTATCTCAAACTTCTTGTAGTCCCCAATTGTCCAGACTCAGGATTCCCCACTTTGTGCTCTAGCATTGAACTTTTATGACTGCACATTACCCCGTTGGGATTCAACTACTCTTTCAACTAGCTGGGGTTGTACAAGCATAACACTCAATGTAACCCGTTCCCCACCATCAATGAACTCATCAATGAACTCCTACCCAAATTCATTGAAAGTTCTCATAGCATCTTATTCATTGTAAATAAGATATGTTAGAGTACAGCGAGTCTTGCGACTCAATGTATTAGCTACCGCATTCACCTTTCTCGGATGATACGAGAGATCAAAGTTATACTACTCCAAGTATTCCATCCACCATTTCTGCCTCATGTTCAAATCTAGTTGCATGCAGATGTACTTGAGGCTCTTAAAATTGGAAAAGACCTTGAACTTTTCTCCATACAGATAGTGTCTCCAAATCTTAAACCCAAATACCACTGCTTCCAGTTACATATCATGTGTTGGGTAGTTTTTCCCATCTGCCTGTAGTTGTCTAGAATCAAATGCAATTACCCTCTCTATCTGCATCAGAATGCATCCCATGCCTTCCTTCAATGCGTCACATTATGTCGTATATCCCATTCCCCTTTCCAGAATGATCAACCCCAGAGTCGTGGTCAATAGTTCCTTTAGCTTTGTAATGACTCCTCACACTTAGTGTCCTATTCAAATTTGACCCCTTTGCATGTAAGGCGGATCATAGAGGATGTTATCATAGAAAAGTCATTTACGAACTTCTTCACGAACTTCCTGTAGTAATTTGTTAGCCCTAAAAACTATGAATCTCGAAGACGTTCTTGGGTTGTTCCCAATTTAATACCGCCTCAACCTTAGACGAATCAACTGTTATCCCTTTGGCTATCATAACATGCCCAAAAAACTTCACTTCTTAAAGCCAGAACACACACTTCAACAATTTCGCATACAATTGATGCTTCTATAATATAGCTACCCTCTGCTCCTGGTGTTCTTCCTCAGTCCTCGAGTACACTAGAATGTCATCTATAAAAATAATAACGAACCAATCTAGGTATTCCTGGAATACCCTATTCACTAGGTCCATAAATACTGTTGGAGTGGTCGTCAATCCAAAGGGTATAACCAAGAATAAGTAATGCCCATACCAAGTCCCGAAAGTAGTCTTCTCAATATCCTCCTCTCGGATTATTAATTAATGGTACCCTGAGTGAATATCAATATTCAAGAAATACTTTGACCCCTTCAACTGGTCAAATAAACAATCTATCCTCGGCATCTGATACTTGTTCTTGATCATGACTCAGTTCAACTTCCTTTAATTAATACACGTTTTCATTAATCCATCCTTTTTCTCTACAAAAAGTGTCAATGCACGCCATGGCGATGTACTCAAATGGATGAACCCTTTATTTTGTAAATCAATTATATATGTCCTCATTTCATCCATCTCAACAGGAGCCATATGGTACGATATTACAAAGATAGGCCTCGTACCCGGGAAGAGGTCTATAGTGAATTCCACCTCATGAAGTGGTTGCAAGCCATTAAGATCCTCAGAAAACACATCAGGAAAATTGTAAACAACTGGGGGTAACTCATTATGTATCTCCACAATCTCCGCAATAGAAAGATTCACCAGAATGTAGCTAAAGGTGTCCTTAGCTGATCCCGTAAATGGATAAAGGATGTTTAGGTCACTTACATATCGAATGACCAACTCCTCCTTAGGAAATAGTGTAACCTGACGACGGTCACACTTGATCATAACATGATTGGCCGACAACCATTCCATACCTATAATAATATCGAATCCAAACATGTCCAGAATGATCAGATCACACTCGAACTTGTGTTCAGAAATAAAAATGAATCAACGATGGCATAGAAACCTCGAAACTACCATACTTAATGGAGTACCAACTAACATACTAGAATCTAAATAGTTTTGCTTCAACCTCAATGATTGAACTAATCCCGCAGCCACAAAAGATCGGGATGCCCGGTATCAAACAGAACATGTGCACAAGATGAATGAAATAGCAGTGTGCCTCGGATAACAAAAGCCTTTAGCGAAGTGGCAAGGACCTCCTGAAGAGCATATAGGCACATCGGTGCTACTAACGTTGATGTGGAAGTAGCAACTTGGCCCCCACTCCCCTATTGTCCTCTCCAATCAGTCACTACTCCCGACTGGGCAGTCCTGACTAGAAGTGTTGGTGGTGTCACTCCGTCTAGCTGAGTCAATGTCGTCTGAGTTGAGTCTATGCATCCTTGTCCAGACAAATACTTTTCTTATGCCCCATCACCCCTAAAGTGGTTACACTAAATCGTAGGACAATGTGTGCGTTCCTTCTGGTATCTGAAGTATGGTCCTCGACCCGACCTAGCAGATCCCGCTCCACGAGCTGCAAAATTTGGCACTACTTGCCCCTAAAAGACCATACCCCTATCATCCCAACCTCTCTTCCGATTTTCCTAACTACCACCCGATCGGTCCCCTATTTTGCTATCCCTAAATCTGCCCCGCATTTTCAGAACCCCTCTTATCTAATGCCTTTTTCTCTTGTAGTTCAAAAGCCTCCTGCTCGCTGGCCTTCTATATGGTCCGATCATACGTGGTCTGTCCCACTGTGATTACAACCCATTGAATATACGAACTCAACCCCTGCACAAACCTCTTCACTCGGTCCATCTCAATTGGTACATATGCCTTAACGAATTTAGCCAAAGCCATTAAATCAGTTGAATATCTCATTACTGTCTGAGAATCCTATGTGAGACTTAAGAATTCCCACACCTTGCCATCCTGGTACTACTATGAGCAATACTGGATCAGGAAAGCATCTTTAAACCCATCCCATGCCATCTCCCCAATCTCATATAGTTTAGCATACCCCTTCCACCACTCGACTGTCTCATCTAGTAGAAATTGCAGTGTTGTCTTTGCAATTACTGACTTATCGGTAAACCTCACCATCCGGAAATGGTGCTTCAAGTTAGAGACACCCAAGTGTCCGCTCCCTCCCCATCAGCACACCCACAAAATATAGGCACATTGGCTCTGATTATCTTCTTATGTGCTTGCATGACCTGTGCCCCAACTGTCTGATTGTTATTTTCCTGAACCCCCATTGCCTCGAGCACTGTCCTGACTGCCAGTGAGGTTATGGTGGCTATCTGTTGCAGGTCTATTGGAACGGGTACTGGAGCAACCCCAACTACTCCTGCCACAGGTGTAGGGACTGCCGGAATCTTCTCTTGGATGCTCACTAATGTGACCTCCTCTTCGGAGTGAGCCAGTGCCTCTTGGGAAGGATTTACTTGCTCCTAACTACAACCACCATGTCTACTTTATTCGCCACGACCTTCACGACCTTGTCCTCTGCCACCATGTCCTCTACTAGCCATCTATTGAATCAAAAGAAATTATAAAATAATCAATCACATATTCGCATTATGTAAACTAAGGGAATTATAAGTGCAAATCCCAAATAGGTAATCACTAACTTCGTCCAATTATAAAGATTCATGTTAGACCTACAAGATGTCCCTTGTCTGTCTAACACAAAGCTAAGAGTCGATATCTACCACTATAAGCTACTAGGTTTTAAAAGGTAAAACATGCATAAGAAAAATGTAACATGGATTGATGCATGCTAGACGCCTATCCGATTTTCTAAACGCAGATCACTCAAGACTTTCTACCCGTCAGACCCATTAACCTATAGCTCCCAAGATGGTCGTAAACCTTGTGCTTTGTACTAGCTGTAACGTCCTGCAATTTCAAACAACTCCGAGTACGTCACTACGCCCATTCACATTATATAAACAAATAAAATAACTAACAATCCTTCTTTATTATTAAAACTGCTCGACGATATATAATAACTACAATCCAACTTGCCTATTATCATATTTCAGGTCGTATATCAATATTCAAAATAAATGAAACGAAAACACATCTACATTATCTCAGCTAGTAGGCCTACAACTGTCTGAAAAGGTAAAAATACTGAAATAAATGTAAATCCTACAATTCCCAAGTGACCTTCAACCTATCCTAACCACGGTTCTCATGACTTCTAGCCCCCAGGTTCTGCTTGGCATTTTCATGCAAAATAATAGTAGAAAAATCTATCAAGCAGGTATGAGTCAAAAATTGGTATACAATTCTAAAGAAAGAAGAAATGTATGAAAATATAACATGCGATAATAACATGAATTTATAGAAAATAACTATACAACATTCAACTATAAATATATAACTACAGTTAACCATACCTCAACCATCAGGCATCACATTCAATAGTTGGGATATATTGTCCTCCCATATAC
>MKEJ01024387.1:0-10278 GCA_001753735.1 Embelia ribes | reverse complement strand
AATTCTTTTCTATTTTCTAAATCTGCTTCTATTTTTTGGCTTTTTATAGTGATGTCTGGATTTTTAATTTTGAGTTTACAAAATATTTTGTCTTTTTTCAAATGTTTAGTAGAGTTTTCTCCTATGATTTCTTCTTTTTCTAATTTGCCAATAATTTGATTTAATTCATCATTTCCTGTGTCTAGATGATAATAAAGATATTTTAGATCTAAAAATTCTGTTTCTATATCTACCAATTCATTATCGAAATAATTTTTGCATGCACCTGAAGGATTACAGGTACATTGTTCTAAATTATGAGAATTTTCTTCCCATTGCCTTAGTCATTCATCTAGTTTATCTTTATCTACATGTTTATGGAATTCAACGAGGGCCTCTCTTCTAACCTTAATTTCTTCTTTTGGGAGTTTCTTGAAATTATCATTATATTCTATTCTAGGTAATTTTTGTTTTGTTTGTGGTGTGAAGTTATGTGGGGCATTTTTATAAGCTAGGGTATCGGTATCTGCGGTATTTGGGGTCTCACAACGCTTGGCTCGCAACTCTAATGAGTTGGAGAATGGTAAGGGAGGATCTAAAAACTGGATATGATCTTTGGTTAAAGAATGCCATGCAAGTCATGAATTAAAAGTCTAAGTATTAATATAAAATGGATATTATTTAAATTCAAATTGCGAAGTAAGATTTGAGAACTATGATAAGGGATAGTCTGACTATTAGTCTGGAAATAAAATTGTAATTTATGTTTTGCTAAAAATAGGAATAACCAGAATGAATTGCCATCAATCGTTAAGCACATGCTGTCTTATCTATTGGTTTATGGAATCGTCCTGATATTAATTTTATATCTAATGTACTTGATATATATATATATATATATATATGTATGTTCATGGGGTTCGTATTTTACTTACTGGGGTGTAAACACGTGTAATGGAATATCAAGCCTATTGTGTGACGCGTAGCATGATCGTGCTGACGTGGCTGGCATACCTGCATTGTTAAAATTTGTTCTGAAGTGGTCACCGTCGCACCGATCAAATGTGTGAGGACGAAGCAAAAGTAGAACAACATTCTATCGTATTTTCGAAAAATTGATTAATATTTTAATTTAATATTTTGTGATTTCTGCATTATTCTCATGTTCCCCCGGAATCAGGCTCCTGAGCATTGAAATAATAATAAATAACATACTATATTTATTTTTAATAACTTAAAACTTTAATTAAGATAATCGCACGTGGTTTAATATGATATCATAGCTGGTGGAGGTTCTCAATTTAAATATCAGTGTTTGTTTGACATGAAAAATATGCAAAAAATAAAAGAATATAAAAATAAATAATATAATATAACTTTTGGTAACAAGTTATGCTTTTTCGTGAGATCATACAACACAAAGTCTTCCATAAATCAATAGGCACACCGCTTGACCAACTTCATTTTGAAGAGGCGGTTTTGCTAGAAAGTTTTAAGACCCGGAGGTGAGATGAACCTAGAACTAAGAGAAATACAAATTTATATACTGTTGTGTTGTGATTGATAAGATAATTCAAATAAAAATTTAGTTGATGAAACTGTGTGCTTTCATTAAGTATATACTTGAAAAATGAAATACATTATTATGTATGTAATATTTCTGCAATTTCTTTCTAATTGCCATGTGTATTTGTTTTAATTTTCTAATAAATGGCCACGTCAATTTACCAATTAGCATGCTATAGGAATCCCCACTATAAGAGGATTCCCGCCATAGAACTCTTATAACTCTCTTGTTAATATAAAAGTTTGAGTATTCTGCCATGTTCTAATCGTGATATGTGGCTGCATAATTTTGACAAATGACTAAATAGTATCCTAACACATGTTTTCATCAATTTAGCTATCAAAATCTAGGAAAAAACATATTATATCTTCACTCTTTTTGCATATAAACATGCCTAAAATCTAAGCTAATCAATTTTTAAAATATTAGTATTATTAAAATTATTTTTGAAAAAATATTATCATAATAGGATTCCCTCCAAAATAAAAAAATTAACCTAATAAATATTGTTTTTATAAAAAGTACTTTTAAAAAGTAGTATTTTAAAAAAATTAAAACAAAAGATGTCATATAATTTTTTTTACTAAAAACTAATATCATGAAAAATCATAACTAATAAAAACTATCATAATAAAATTTCAAATCTAAGCTTCTTGAAGAAAAAAATTTAGAAAATTATATTATTTTATTTGAGAAAATTATCATGATCGATTCATCTAAACCTAATCTTCTTTAAAACAATAAAACATATAACTATAGCACATATACAAAATCATACTCTATACATTTCAAGAAAAGAATAACAATTATAATTTAAAAAAGATGAAAATTATTAATGTTGTAAAATTATATTAAAGTTGTTCATTCAACTATTTTTGATCTATTTGTAATAAGTATCCACATGATTAATTGACATGTGTCTCATGAATAAGTTCATCAAACCTAAACTTTTTGAAAATAAGAACTTATTAAAACCATATTTATTATTTGAAAAAATTACCATAACATAATTCTTACAAAATTAATCTTCTTGAATACATATATATATTTTTAAAAATAATATATCAAAATTGATTCTATGCATCGTAGCAAAAGAATGAAAATTGTTATTTTTAATATATATATATATATATGTTAAAAAATTATATATATCAATGTCAGTTTAGGGTAAAAGTTTATATGTTAAAAAAAGATGAAAATTATTTATGTTGGAGTATTATGTAAAGTTGTTCATTCAACTATATTTTCCTATTTAGTACAAATGTCATAAATAATTGACACCTGTCCCATAAACTTAAGAAGTTTGAATAATTAAACATATCAAATGTAATTCCAGCAAATTAAAATTTCTTGAAAAATAAAAGTTATTTAAATAATATTATTTATTTAAAAATATTATCATTATAAATTTTCTCTAGACCTAATATTTTTTAAATATATAAAACATATTAATTTAATCTATTTCGAAACCGGCTTCCAATTAGAAGAAAATGATTAAAATTACAATTTAAAAGAAATGAAAATAATTTATATTGTAAAATTATATCTTTATTATGCCAATATCAGTTTACGGATAAAAATTGATATATTAGGAAAAGTTTAAGGATAATATATTAAATTAATTTTTTTCTGCAATTTGCATAACTTAAACTTATAATATTTTAGTAAAATATGAATGGTAAATTTTAGAAATTATTATGGAAATGGTCGAAAAGAAAAATTATACTGTCACTATATAATAAACCAATCGAAAAAAATAAAAAAAATAACATAATTAGTAATTAGATTTAATAATTTAAAAAAGATTAATTTCATACAACCCGTGCAATGCGACAGCTACATGTTAGAATATATAAAAATACACCAACCAATTTTGAAAAGATTATCATGCTAAACAATAACAAACAATTATTATAGGGAGGATCAAAGTAATATGTGCAAGATTTTATATTAAAATTATAGAATATTTAGTAGATTTTTAAAATTATGATGATGCTATAATTCCGTTAGCAAATCTTTTGCACAGTCAATGATAATCAAGGTGGTCCGTCTAAACCTCTATAAGCAATTGTGATACCTTTGTCATAACTACAACTATTTATACTCCAAAGTTCAAAGGGGCAATTATTTATTGACAAGGGAAAGGGAGATTTAACCATGATTTGAAAAACAAATATCATGGTTCAAATAAATATCATGGAGATAATTACAAAATTGTTCTCATGATTTAATCAGAGCTTAATTTGTTCCGTGTAGTTTCAAATGAAAACACTATTAGTTCCCGAGTTTTGCATAAATTACATAACTGGCCGCCAGAACCCACGGACGATGACTTTGACGATAAAAGCGATGTCAATTGATCAACATGTGGGTTCTTCAGAGTTACTATTTTTATTACGAACATTTCATGTTTCTAACATCTGCACGTAATATTTTTCTTTACTAACGAGAAAATGACACATCAAGGAGAATACGATGAAGAAAATGGTCAAAGTCTCTGCAAATAAGTTGTTTAAAATGATTCAGACCGAATAACAAGACACACTCAACAAACACCTCCGGGCTCGGAGAAAGAAAAAACAGAATACAGCATCCGAGAATTTGATGAAAAACATAACAATATTGTTTTTTCAAGTAGTATCCACTCATGAAGCATCACTTCATCATTATTATAAATTTCCGAGCCCTGTTTAATCATCGCACGAATATCTCAGAATTTGATCGCCCTGAGAGCAAATGGCATAGCGAACAAAAGAAACACGACGAGGGGACTGGGTGAAGTAGTAGTACTAGCACCGGATGAGGCACCGGTGGTTGATGGAGTTGATTTAGAACCAGTCCCTGCATTATGTATCATTAAAGACATTAACTAACCAAAAATAAAAACCTCAATATATATATATATATATATATATATATATATATAACATACCTGTAGATGAGGGTGTGTTGGTTTGGGATGATGTGCTTGGTGTTTTTGTTGTAACAGGGGTATGACTAGAAGAAGAGTCTGAAGGTGTAGATCCCACTGGAGCACTTGCTGGACTAGCTACTGAAGTCGTAGGGCCACTCGCAGCTGCTTTCGAAGAGAGATTTTACATTTCAAGATATTGCTATAGCGAAATATTTTAAGCACTATCTTTACAAATAATGAAACGATGGTGACATGCGTAAAATTGGAAAACTAATAAGTGAGGGAGATAGTTCTTTTTGATTCACAATTCTTTTATTTACATTTGGCGTAGTTAACTTTTGATAGATGTTTTTGTGATAGGATTGGATCCTTTCCAGTCTATTCTTAAATATCGTCGTATGCTTAATGAATGTATGTAAGTTTGTATTAGAGTTTGTTTGGCTGCAGCTTTTAAATGGATAAATTACCTTCTTTTTTGCTATGAAAAAAGCTGATACATCTATTTTAGGCCAAAATAACAAATAAGCTTAACTTAAAAGTTGAGTAGCCAAACACTGTCCGGATTTTAAACAAAAAAGCAGAAAAGTAGGAGCTTATAAGTTGCAACCAAACAAACCCTTAAGGAATGATTGAGAAAATAAAGTATAAACTGGAATTTCTAAAATATAAGTTGTGTTGTTTCGGTTAAAAACATGTTTTGTAACTTGTAAATAGGAGTTGATTAGAGCGAGCTCACTGTTGCATTGGCTAAAGGGTGGAGTCTGCACGTTACAAGCCGCAGGGAGTGCTAGGGCTAGAGTTTGATTGACGGCAAAGCCAGCAATGGGCCCACCGCCGTTAATCATCATGCAGAGACACTGTGGCTGAGTTTGGATCACCCCCGTTAGGCTTGAGCAACAAGCAGATGATGGTATCGTTGAGTTCCCATTGACAAAGTTTAAGCATGGGGCCAGGTTCGTGAACGTGTTTGAGCACCCTGCCTGAGCCCAAGCCTCGTGCCACATCAGCAAAACGACAACGAAGGCTAGTGCCATTTCACTCCCTTTAGCGGCCATTTTAACAAAGTAGTTTTTGTTATCCGGGGAGAAATTATTTATTGGTTGTGAATTAGGAACTAGTTGTTCGAATGAAGAGGAGAGAATGGGGACAGGGTATATATAGTGTTGTTTGGGTTTGTTTCCTTGCTGTTTTTCAGCTCAAGGTTTTCCCCTTTTAAGTTTCTTTTTTTAAAAATTAAAAATTGGACAATTTTTAGTTTATCATCTTTTATTCTAAAATTTTTACTATTTTGACTCAAATAACTTTTAACTTTTACGCATCTAGCCTTTTTTATAGGTTTAAAAAAAAAGTATTATTTTTGCTTAAAATATACAACAAAACAAGCATTTCAAGCAAAAGGAACAAGGCCTTTGGTGATCAACTTCAATCTATTAAGGGGGCCACAATTTTTTTTAAGGGGGTTGTTGATAACTAACATTTTGAATATGCCATTTTGTAATCTTATTCGATGAAATCTCACTGACACACAAATAGAAAATTTGAATTATTATGATTACATTAATTTAGTATCCAATTAGTTGTTAAGTATCGCATTGGTTGTTTGGTGTTAGCATGTTATTGTTTACATGACATTTGAATATCATAGTTTTTTCATGTTCATTTTTCTAAAATTGATATTAGTAATATTTAAAGTTCTAACTTGAATTTATATAAATTAGGGTCATACACACCTCAATTGCGACTTGCTACGGCATATTTCGAAATTCTATGGTTTTAACGATAAGAATGCATTCCGCATAGAGTGACCCTGGTGTTGAGGAAGAGATCGTATGCTTACGGCTCTTTCGGTTTTGCGCACAAAGATAAAACCAAAAATTGAATTATGTCTCCTAACTCATTATTTTCACTTCTAATGCTCTAAATCATCGTTCAAATGTAATTGTTTTCTTCATAATTCCTAAAACATCTTAATTAACCTTTAAATCATCTTATTCTATACCATAATTCTGCAAATAACATATAAACGCCTAATACTGAAATATAACAAGTTTGATACACTAAATGCAAAATAAATTACCTAAAACATATAAATAACTACTTATTGTATATACTTTTATAGTCCAATCACGACTTATTGGTCATGAGTTCGTTCTATGTCATATTGAATTTGTTATCTCAATTTAAATATAGTACTTCATATCGATACAAAACTAAGATATGGCAACCGAAGTATAGTACTTGTAAATTTTAAACTACTTCAACTTGCATAAGTTTATCAAAATTAGTAGTTGGGGATGTGTCAAATTGTTCCGTGTAATCCAATGCAATTGCCAACTCATTTTTTGGTTGAAAAAGAGCTAAATTAGGTGATCACCTATGCAGATGGGACCAAGTTAACGATTTTTTATTCCAATAATTGTTGGTGTCGTAGTGGTTTCAATGATGATTTAATCACAATTTGCTCTATCACTCGGTTCGCTTATGCTTAATGATGTCAATATTTGTAATTTTTATATTCTCAAGAAAACACAAAATTTCAATACTATGTACTTGTGTAATTTTACTGCTTTTCTTTTTATCTGGTTTGATCCAATGATAAATATTTCGAAATGCTTCTCTAGAAAATTGATACAATTTAATTATCACTACTAAATAGCTTGAGCTTTTCAGTAAAATGGTATAAGTGGAAGTACTAAACTTAACATAATTTAAATTCCGTTATATGCATACAAATTTTAGTTTAACAAATTGTTGCCCAAAAATTCCAGTAATCCAAGAAATTATGTCTTGGCTATAGATATACAAACTCATCCCCTTGCTAGCTAGCTACGAGTAACATTTTTTTTTTTTTTTAAACACGCAGATATAAATCATTAATTTCCAACAATAAAATAGTAAAGTCACGAAATAACTGTTGGGCACGGGTGACTTGATCTAGGATTTCTAGTCCCACTAAGAAGGGCAAGTCAATGGGATCAAAAGATAATATATTGCTATCGGCCAAGCAGTCGAAGGTATTACGAGACAGCCTGTGGCAGAAGGAAAAATACGAGGTACTTTGTTTTGTATAGCTTTCATGGAAGTTTTAATAATTATATTGTAGCAAATGAAACTAGGGGAACTAAATATAATTTTGGTTGTAACTATAGGGACAATCCGTGTGGTTAGCCTTGCTGCGAGGACAGAAGTTATTATAGTTTAGACGTGTTAAGCTCAATGAATGTATATTTTTCTTTAAATAAAAAAGTTTTTTCACTTAAAATATGCCGCTATATATATTAAAAACTTGCAGCACGCTATGGAAATAGTTATGTTCATTTTAAAGATTATATGTGAGGTTCTAAAGAGTTTCTATCTCTTGATAACTTGATCTAAGTTTTAGGTTTACCAAACACCAATTCAAATCCAATGCTTCTTTTTGCTTTTTTTAAGATTAGATTAGATTGTTAGTCACAAGTACCCACATCGGAATTGCACCTTGAAAGCATTCCCAACAGAATTTTTATATGGGTACTATATATATAGTTAGAGATCCATTTAGTTATAAGAATATAAAAAATCATTCACAGCAGAGTCTTTATTGCTATAGTAAAGTCGCTAAATTTAGTACCAAAAATGATTGGGTCGCTACATTTGGCTACCCGATTGTATCACTGTAGCTCGGGTACTATATTTTTATATTATATAAATATACTATAAATAATAATTTCCATCCTTTTACTCCATAGCATAGAATCAATTTTGAAATATACTATTAAAGTTTTTTTTTATATGTTTTCAATAAGATTAGGTTGGTAGAAATTATATTATGATAATTTTTTAAATAATCAATATAATTTTAAAAAGTTTTATTTTTCAAGAAGTTTAGGCTTGATGAAATTTTATTACGATACATTTATTTTAAATTCTAAATTGGCAGGATACGTGTCAATTAATTATGTGAACACTTATAAAAATAGATCAAAAATAGTTGAATGAAATTTTTTTATATAATTTTACAATGAAAATAATTTTTTTTAAAAATTATAATTCTTCTCCTTTTGTTGTAACGTATAGAGTCAGTTTTTTTATTTATGCTATAGATATATATTTAATATGTTTTACATAATGTTAGGTTTAGATGAATCTATTATCATCATTTTTTCAAATAGAATAATATAACTTATTAAATTTTGTTTTTCAAGAAATTAAATTTAAAATTATATTATGATAGATTTTATTAATTATGATTCTTCGAGATATTATTTTTTATAAAAAAAAAAAATAGTAACATTTGGAAAGCTAGTTATTGTACTCGAATTAAGTTGGCTGACTTTCAATTATTTGTTAAATTATATTGGAAGAGGGGTGGATGGGAAAGGACTAGTAAATATACTATAGCACAAGATTAGTTCGGTAAAAAAATGAGTAGACAATGTGAGTTAATTTAAAGCTGTATACGACAATGACACATACCTAAGTCAAATCGCAGTGGTTAGAATTTGTTGTATAACACCAACCAAAAATATTAAATTTCCCCCGTCTAATAAATGACACGTAATTAAGTCAAATCACATTCATTATCTTTCATAATCAGATGAATTTATTGTATCACACCAATCCAAAAATATTAAATTTCTCACGTTGACTAAATGACACGTATCTGAGTCAAATCGCATTCGTTAGTTTTCATAGTCTGGTGAATTTGTTGTATATCACCAATGAAAAAATAATTAAATATACCGTGTTTCTCTTCGTACTGTTACCATTTATTTTCACTAGCAAGTAAATTATTTGATAGGGTATCAGAGCATAAATTAAATTTTAATTATTATTTTATTCATTCGACTGACGAATTTAGTATTGTAAAAGTGTATAAAATAAGAGTTTAATCTTAAGCAATTAAATTATTTATTTTGTATTTAGTACATATAGTTTGTTATATTTTGGTATTATGAATTTTTATGTGCATTTTAAGTAATTGATGTTAAAAAGATCGAATAATGAGTTTTTAAGATTTTCCATGAAATTATGGTAAATAGCCGAATTAAAAGTAAGGAAAGACCCTTAGGCAATGAAGTTTCAGGGATGAAAGATGAAAATTTGATAATTGAACAAATAAATAGTAAAGCAACCTATCATCCAATGTTAGACTTTTGATCGAGATTTTCGATTAATCGGGAGCATGTGTTGATCGATCGGGATAGTTGAAATCAGACACATACCTTGCATGTGATAACTCGGCAGGGCTACCCATTTTATATTATTTTAATGAATAAATTACACTTTACCCGCATGAGATTTATAGTAATTACAGTTTACAACCTGAATTTTTAAAAACTACACTTTACCTTAGAAGTTCTATAAAAGACTCACTCCTTTTCTATTCTATATTCCGTCTATACCTTAAATATAAATAAAGAAAGGAAAAAATAACTTCATGTAACAAATAAATAAATCAATAAATAAACAAGAGAGCATTTATAGTAAATTTTTAAATAAAAGTTCGACTTAGACTTACCCAGTTCTTCCCAAAATTCTTATTTGTAAAATGCTAAAATTTGAATTCACATGTACTTTGATGCACCATAAATGAAAATTTCAATCTTGGAAAAAATAAGAAAGAAAAAATAATTCATAAATTGATTCAAAAATTAAAAGTTCATTAAAAAGAAAATTAACTATTTAAAAACATCTTGATAATTTGAAAAATGAATTATTTCTTAGATCTATCTTTTTTCTTTTCTTTTCTTTTCTTTTTTTTTTTTTTTTTTTATTAATTGTCATTTTGGAATAATTGAGGGTATTTTTGGAATATCACATGTTTTTAATATAATGT
>MKEJ01024385.1:0-20536 GCA_001753735.1 Embelia ribes | reverse complement strand
CAAAGTGAAAGTAAAATTATTTAAAATAATTAATTAAAAAAATTACTAAAATACTCTTAAATAGTATCTTTTGTATAATTTATTGTTAAAAAATTTATTATTTTACAAATATAATATATTTTTATTAAAGTGATGATAATCTTTTCTTTAACAACTTTAATAAGAAAATACATGAATCAAACAAAATATGTATTTATATAAATAATAATAATATTGAGAACAAAAAATTTATTAAGGTCGTGTAATGTGTAACCTTTTAATTGAGATGCACCATAACGACACTTTTTCCTATTTGAAGATGTGATAACAACTAATTTGGATTAATTAATTAACCACTAAACAATTGAATAAGATTGTTCCATACTTATTCTCTTGAGCAATATGAATTGTCTCGGTAGTTTATGTTTATATATAAATTAAACATATAAAAAGTAAATAGTTGATATTTTGATCAAATAATCTTAAAAATAAGATTAGATTTATAAGTTTTATGTTTGTGAAATATATTCAATTATTTGTGCAGCTCTATAAATTAATTGAGACTCTCACAATTATATATGGGTTGGTTTTCATACAGAAATGAGATTTGGGTTATATATAATAATAGTTAAAATGTCTCAAACTTATATTGAACATAATATAATGTGGGTGCAAATATATTAAATAAGTATTGAATATTATTAGTATTATTGTAATCTAAAATATATCTTTTATTAATTTAATAATGTCCAACTTAAATTTCTAAAGATGCATTAGCATTATTATATTATATTTTAAAAATACATTCCATATTATTGTAATCTGATTAAATTTATCTTTTGTTAATTTCATAATTAACTTAAATTTTTAAATATATAGTACTATCTCTTAATAAGAAATGTGCAAATTAAGATTAATTAAATTATAATTTGGAGTATGATGACTTTTGATATAAAACTATAAGGTGGAGGACATTTTTGGGAAAAAAAATATGAAACACTTTGAACAGTTTATACTTTTAAAAAGTAGTTAGATTGGAACAAATAAGCTAAACTTTCAATTTATTTACTTCTAAATATGTCTATTTAAAAGCATAAAAAAAAAATATTATAAGTACTTAAGCATTGCCAAACAAACCCTTACTCCGAGTTCAATCAATGCAGCGCTTTTATAATCATACTACTTGTATCTAAGAATTATTTATATTACTTGTATATAATTTTATACGATTTCAAATTCAAATTTTCAAGTGAAAATAAATGACCAATGTATTCCATTAATCTTTACAGTTGACTTCATCCCTAACAATTAGAAAAGGCAAAAATAGTAACTTATCATATTTTACAATGATTGCATGTCAAAATATAGAAATGTATAATAATTTTTTGATGTCGCAAATTAAAAATAAGACAATATTTATGGTCGGAGAAAATAGTAACAAAAATTTGGTTTCACCAAAAAAAAAAAAAAAGGGTTCTCAATACAGGAACTGTTTCCTTCCGAACTCATACTTAAAGCTGATTAAGAGAAACTTCTTTACAAGTAAAAAATTCGCAAAAAATGATCATTAATGTACAATTACTTATTTATAACACCAATACTATTTGTGAGTACAATTTAAGCAAAATTTTGGTGTGAAATAACTTAGCATCTTCATAATCACATTTTTTTTTATCTAATGACCTACTAGTAATAATAATCATGTTTTTATGTTAGATTAATTATAATATCATCCGTCCGTCTTCATTTTTTCATGATTCAATATCAAATTTGTTTGTTTTAGTGTATATGGCGACTTGCAAAGTCTAGATTGTCTTCCCCTTTTATAAATGATGTCTAATACTGTTACACGTATTATAAGTATGAAAACAAGTTTATATAATATTGTTATTATACAAATGTAGAGAATTTTTAAATTTCTAGTTCAACCATAGAAATTGTTAACAATGATACATATTGTGTATTATGTGTGAGCCTAGCTTGTCTCACACATTGGATAGTCTGTACATTCATTTTCTCAAGCTAATAATAATTATACCCTTTTTGTTATTAGTGATGGAATTAGAGCCTAATCCTATCAAAATAATTTGTTTTATTATTTTTACCTCACCTCCGTTGCTCAAACAGACCAAAAAAACCTAATACGCCACCACCCCTTAACACCAGTCACCACCATCCCAGCCGGCACACTGAGCCACCGCTGGTGCCCAGACCACAGCACGCCTGTACAATATATCCTATTTCTTATATATATATTGGAGCGATTCATGTATATTGTAAGTTAATTTATTTCGATTACAGGACCAGAAATACTTGGGGATATTGAAGAGAGCACAATCAAGGACTCTTAGTCTTTTTTTTTGTTTTTCAAAAAAAAAAAAACAAAGAGAGGCAATTTTAGACTAATAAATAATAATAATAATAAAATATTAAAAGAAAATCCACTGGCAAGGACAGGAAAAGACCACACGGGGCTATTGAATGACACATCGAAGCCCTAGGTACACGCAACAAAGGTTAGGAATCTAAACAGCAGAATCTAAATCTAAATTTTCATTATAATAATGGTTTTTATTTTTTATTTTTTTCAAGTTATAAATTGTAAAAATTTATACCATTAGATCGAGATCTATGGCTGAGAAGTGAGCAGCTCACTCTGTGAAGCAACAAACCTGCTTCCCAACAAAGGATGAAACTGTGCTCACCACTCCCCCACAATGCTCATTTTAGAGGACTCTCACTGTTTGCGCCGATCATGGAAATAATATTTCCTTCAATTTCTAATAATAATATGTGAAAACTGGTTAACAAAAATAATAATAATAATAATAATAATATGTGAAGACTGAGTAAGTTAGAGATAATAAATTACCTGACGGTAACGACATCGTCGTCGTTGCCACCGTCGCGGTCTCTTTGCAAAGATCACTCAGCTGCGACTCGATGCTGTTCAAAAACGTTGTTGCTTCATTAAACGGCTTCGACAGCTCCTCTTTATATCTCTGGAGAATGGCGCAATACATCCCCTATGAAACAAAGATGGATAAATGATTTACCAAAATTTACAAACAATATGTGGTGAAGTATGGGCGTCTATATTTTCCTACACAATATATATCACGCGCACAACCTAATTTATAGGGTTTTAATTGTCGATATTAACATCATTTACTATAAAAAAAAAATAATAATAATAATAATTAACGAACAAAAAATTACCCAACAATTATATAAAGAAACTAAAGAAACGGTTACATTTTCATATCATGTGTGTTAGATTCCATATCTTGAAGTGTTAGTACAAATTCTTTACATACTAATTTTCAATATTAGACCCTTGAAAATAAATAATCTAAGCTCGGAACTACCATGAACTCATCCAGCTCAGGATCAGCGCCAATCTCGCTGCAATTACTAATGGGGACATTCTCCTTGCTTATTTCTTCTAGAAGCGAAGCCATCTCCGGCGGTGCTCCCACCTTCAAAATGAAAACAATTCAAAGTCAAATTCCTCAATTATATCTATCTATCTATCTGCATATATATATGTAGAGACAGAGAGGGAGAGAGAGAGATTTAGGGTATTCATTCACCTTTCGGCAGTCAATATGAGCAGAGACAAGGTTGGGATAGAGTGGGTGACTGGCGATCTGCGCCTTTATGAGATCGCTCATCTCGGTCTCAAACTGGAGCATACTGCGCACGTCGTCGGTGTCAAGTCCGCTAACAGTTGCCGGGAAATTTCTAGCTTCGGTTAGATCATCGGAGCACGAAATCGAAGAGTGTAGCCTATACAGCTCGTCCATTGAAGCCAGAATATATATGTATATATATTTATGAATGTATAAATTGAGAAGGAAGGGAGGGAGGGGAGGTTGTTTTCTGCGAGAGAAGTTCAGTGACGAAGACTAGAGACAGAGAGAAGGACACATGAATTGAAGTCTCAGAGGGACGAAGAAGGAAAGGAAGGCGACGGGAGAGAGAGAAAAAGAGGGGAGAGATTGGCCTTGTTTGGAAGGTGGAGGGGATTGGGCACGTTCGATCGCTCATCTGAACAGTAAAGAATCTTCTTTATCATAGCGCGGGTGTGATATGAACCTACTACTACTCAGTACCCAAAATAAATAAATAATAATTATAATGCAACCAATTTATTCAACATTTTTGTCCCTAAAAATTAATTAAAAAACAAAGGCACCACGTAAGTTCGATTTTGACGGAGTCAACGATAGTAGAATTATTTTCTTATATTAAAAATGAATAAATTTATTAGAATCGAATATCTTCACCGCATTTAATTGTACCAAAATCGATCATTGTGGTTTACTTAAAAATTGATAAAAATAAAGAGCTAATGATAAATACTGTATTTCCAATAAAATTGTTTAACTAGTTAAGTGATTATATCATACTTCCTCGTTTACAAATAATTAGCCGCGTTTATAATTCACAACGCCCAAATTAATTAGACATTTTCTCATCAAGTTATGCGGTTAATAATTCAATGTAATATTTTATTATTTTTTATTTAATCGAGCATGATTTATTGAAATTTTAAATTTTGAAAGATAATAAATTAATATAAGTAAATAAAGGTAACATTATTACATTTTGTAATTTATTAGGGTGTTGTCAAATCAATGATTGACAAAGATATTTTGGTCATTTGTTTTTAATTTAAAATTTTATAAAATTAGGTGCTAAGTAAAATCATACAATTATTGGAGGGAATAGCTAATAAGTAGAGTATTTAAGTGATAATAGCAATAAAATTTTTTATTAATTGGAGCACTCATATCAATTATCATCACTAAATCCATTGAGTTTAAAATTGACCCATCAATAAAAACATATATATAGGCCTCCAATTACGTATGTGTGGAGCCATCTTTGGTCTATTATCCAAGACCAAGAACGCTAAAAGTCGCTTCAATGGTGCTTTGATCACAAGATAAATAAAGCAGAGAGACAAATTTCTTTAAGTTAAATAAAGTAATCGAATGGGCATATTTATGCAGCGCAAAGAAGAATGGTAACATTATCCAGTTTGCAAACTTTAACTAGTTGATAACGCAGACCAGATCATGCCAATTAAGTTTTTTCGGTTATTGATTAATTGAATCAAAATAATCCTTTTTTTTAATCGTTGGGTCAAAAATGCTATACACATAGTATTTTACTTTATTTATATATAAACCAAAATTTTGTTAGGTTGATATAACGGTGACGGCCGTGTGACTCTTTATAAAATGGAACAATGGCTAGTCGATTTGGCAAACGGATCGACTCAACCTGGGGCATGGATCGAATCCAAATACTCTATGTAAAGCTTACGCCTGTATATAGAGAATTTTCAACTCATGTAGTATATAGGATTGGTTCTACATTATTGATGGATCTATAAAGGGTGAGTAGGGAAGACTTTTGGAATTGATGGGAAGATAAATATAAGAGCATTGTAACAGAATTTTTAAAATACGGAAAAAATAAATTTTATATCTATTTTATAAGAATTTTATTTTTTATTCTCTATATCAGATTATTTATTAATTTTTTATTATATTAAAATATTTTATATTTTAAAATTTTCTAAAAAATATGTTGTGGAATAAATTGTGGAATGATGCAGTATGATTTTTTCTATCTTGGTTCCTAGAGATAGAGGATGATTTGATATCAATTTAGAACACGTTTTTTTTCCTTTTCACAATTTTTGGATAAGATCAAGAGATTAACAGCTGGCTTGTTTATAGGCTAGATTATTATAATTAACCCTAATCACTTCAAGATCTTTCTGAATTATTATGCTAATCAATTAATAAAAACCCTAATAGAGGTTCACTGGCTTTTTTAATAGTTAAGAATAAATAAATAAATAAATTTGCCATTTAGCTCAACAATCCCACATAATTTCTTATTCAATTATTCGACAATTAGGCTAAGCAGTGACGTTTAATCGTGGTAATGTATTGGGTTTGTGCATGCAATTATTTATTTGTTTATTACATTAGTAGCTATCAGAATAGACTTTGAGGACCACACTAACACTAACTAATGATTTAAAAATGATGGTTGTTAAGACTAATGTCCCAATCTTAGAGGAAAAACTCTTGATTTTTGACTGATTATATGTTGGAATTAACTAGAGATACATGATTCATGTGTATTTATTATTGGGGAAAGATTCAATTAGCTTCATTAAATTAAAGTGATCATGATGATGTTATTAGTTAGTTCCTAAACTAATACACACAATATATATAATGTGAATATTTTAAATTTAGTTAGTGAGCAATCTAACTATTCCACTGTTATTATGTTACATTAAGAACTTGAGTTTTTCCGATAGTGAGTTTTCTAATCTATTTATAATCATAAAGAAAAGTAAAAGTTGATTTTTACTTATTCGGTAACAAGTAAATGTCATATTCAATACAACTATAATCAAATTTTTTATGTCTAGTGTAGCGGGCTCAATTTTTTTTATATATTTTTCATTATTCACGAAGAGAGCCATACATTTTCGCTAAAACATTAAAGCAATCACTAGCCTTTTCCTCGTGGAAGGGCTGGACCAATCAAGCGATCGAATGAGATGAAGGAGAGAGAACCACTTAAAGAATGCGTACGCTAGTCCTCACTCCTATTGTTGGATCAAAGCGGGTAGTGGGAGGCTACCGCTCTCCAACATCGAAAAATTTTTAGACATCCCTTTTACTTGGCCCTCTGGGAAAAAAAAATAGTCCTATATATAGCACATGAGCTCGGCCTTCCTTACGTAAACTTCCGGGTCCATCATTGCCTCCTAATGACTTCTCTTCTTAATAGGACCAATTATGTTACATATTCAAAACTTAGCACTTTTTATATTGCAACTGAAACAACTTGAACCAATAGAATTCTTTGTGAAACGAAGGATACCAAATAGAATTTTTTTACGCTACAGATGCCATAAATTATGATATCCTCGCAATATAGTTTTTCTTTACATAAATAGATACATTATTTGTATATATTGTGATTTTGTCAGACTTCCTTGATGTGGTGGGTGCTTAATTGAGTGGAAGTGAACTTGAAGGAGTGGATAACACGAACAAGTACGAAGAATAATATCAAAACATTTAAAATCAGAAAGAGATCATTACAGATATATATAATATGTAGACTGGCAAATAATTAAACACGATTGGCGAATTTTGAAGATCTCACATCTGGAAACATGTGATCCCAATCATCAAGGAGGTAATATTTTTTTCTTCTGTCGTTGGCAAACAAAAATGTCGTATTTTTCATTACTATTTTCAGCAGCAGTGAGTATAGTTTTCACACCGACAGATTGGATGGACAACGTATGCGCATATGTTGCAATGCGCATAAACATTAACAATTGGATGGACAACATATGAATTTAAACCCACTGATGTAAGAATATGTCATAGGCTAACTCAAGTTTTTCAAACATTTTAATGCTCAATTAAGTTATTTCATATTTACTCTCTGTATCTACTCTTCGGTTTCCCTGGAAATTCAAACAATGAGAAAAAATGTGATGGAAAGAAAAATAATGCTTTTGTAATGGAGGATAATCCTCTACCACCCTAACAAACATTCATATATACAAGAAGCAATAGCAAATAACTAAACCATATTGAGTGGCAGAGAAGCCCAAAAAGGCTTATTTTCATCATATAGCATTTAAATCAGAGTTCGGGATTTAACATTTTTGCCGGTCATAAAGCACATTATAGTACCCAAAAGAAAAGATCCTAACTCATCAGTTGATGAGAATATTCGAGGGTTGAACTCATTCAAAGTTCAAACCTTAATTTCCACAAAAAAGATGTTATTAACACCTAAAATATATCTGAAGAAACTCGCTGAACTCTAGGGTGTTAATCGAGTCAATTGACGTCTGCAAAGGGGGTTCTACTCGGGGATATATCAGCATATGGCCTTTGTTGCTGAATGGCCTTGATTTTTTCAGCACAGCCCAAATTTGATCTGTTCTCAGAAGAAAAATTTGCAATAAGATCCTCAATTGCAGGTGTCCTCATCTCCTCAATAGATTTGAGGCTGGGGACTTCTACCACTTTCTTCTTAGGAATCGGATGTTGATCAACCTGGGGGTAATTAGATAACAGCGTAATTATCAATTATGCAGACCAACCCAAAAACGTCAGAAACAATTCAAACAATAGCCAATGTAGACCAGAGTTAATTCCTAATATAACATGCCGGGCATATGTGGGCTGTATTTACATGCGATAAAGGACACTATTTTAATGTGGACAGGAGTGTGGTAATGTACAAAATAGGTAAGCAAGTTTTCTTAGTTTTTATAGGGTTTCCCCATATAATAATAACTTGAGTTGGTTTAAGAAATCCATACCCTATAATCTTTCGTTAAACACTGTTCTGCATGATTTCTGATATTTCCTATGCTCTCGTTGTGCTTTCCTTTGAGATACTTGAGCTGGTCCAGGCACAAAGCAGACATGGAGTCCATCTCCCTTTTTGCTTTTTGATCTAGCTTCAACGAATCTGCATATGTTGTCATGTTACAGTTAAAAATTTTAGTTCTGAAACAAAAACCCCAAGATAACAAATAATAGAAATTTAATAACCATTGACTGCTTGTAAACTTTCACGGGCATCAAGTTCTGATTTTTCATTGATGGATAATGTAGTCGACACAAATTGTTCATGTGCAGCTTCATTTGCAGAGAGTCTTTTCCTGTTAAAGGGGAACACATAATTAGAAAACAAGAAATCAGAAAAATAAAATGAAATTAGAAAAACTAAACATGTATTACAATACTTACTCGATAACACACACAACCTCTGCAATGGTGCTCTGATTATGATTATTGATGGACGATTGTGCATTTTCCCACTGTTGCCTAGAGTGATTGACCATATTTGTGCTGCAAGTTAAAAAAGCAGTTTCAGGCAGAATTACAAGAAAGAAAACAAAGTGAGAAGAAAACAAGATTGCACATGGTTTAATCAAGATTCACAACAATTCGAGATGCTTGAGCGCGCGCAAGTCATGGTTGATCAGTTGCCTTACTGAGCCATGAAGCTATTCAGAGGCATATTCAATAAATTATTATATTTCAAACAACATAAATGATAGAAGCTCACCAATTGTCCAAACAACCTTCGATTGTTGCACAGGTTTCGGCTGCTGCAAAAGTGTCTTCAAAGAAATTTCTTTTCGCAGTCTCTAAATATATATTCAGTTGTTCCCCAGCATCACCTGAAACTTGTTGCATATTGGACAATCCTTGCACCAAAACTTTATTCCCTCGTGTAGTCGTGACCTCAATATTCCTTAAGGCCTCTGAAACCTGTTTAAAGAAGTGTGTGTCAGTGAAAACAACAGATATTGAATAATTGTGATAAGAATTATAGACCTGTTTTATTTCAAGCTTTTTGCTAAATGGGTTCCCATAAATCCATTTTTAATGCCTTCTCATCTGGAGATTTTGGACGGTATGCCAGAAAAGTGCACAGAAAGTGTGTAGATCTAACACCATAAATTTATGGAAACAAAACTAATCCTTAACATTGTATTCGAAAAATTATTATCAGTGCCTGAAAAGATTAACCCACCCGAGCTGTCCTCTTGGATGTCATAGATGCTAATATTTCTGCTATTTTATCCAGTGCCTGCTTCTCTTCTCTAGCAGCCTCTTCCTGTTTGCCAAACAAAATCAGTATTCATTATGCATCAAATTCCACGAGCCAAAAAACTACTTGTTTCCGGTCTACTTACCTTGAACACTTTCTCAAAAGTTTGCATCTGGTGAGTATTAGTAACTTGATTTTCTTTAAGCAGCCTCATGAGCTCAGAAGAACGATGGCAAAGGTCATTAAAGAAATTCATTGTTGCCCTTGAAATAACTTCAGCGGAAGTCATACTACGATGGAGTCCCTGCATTTTCCACAAAATTATTAATAAAAACCAATCTATAGGTGCTAATAAATAGAAAGAGTAAGCACTGGTTGCTCTGGATAATATTTTCTTCAAGTAGAAGTAACAAAAATAAAAAGCACACAAGCTTAAATGTAGAACTAATTCCAAAGTCCAAACCAGCTCAATCAACCAAAAGCTGTACTACATATATACCTCTTCCTGTTGTTGAGCTGAGAGAGCTATGATTTGCCTCTGCTCATTCAGAGCAGCTTGGATATCACTAGTGACATCCTTGGCCTCCGATACCGCGGTAGTGAGCAACTGCAAATAATGAATACATTTACTAATAAATTGATGGTACAATATCTATACAATTATTTTACAGGATTCAGGTGAAAAAACCTATTTAATTACTTGGCCTTCGTACATTTTCAAGTTCTGTTATTTGACATGATACTAGAGATTTTATCTGCTCTAAGTCTGAAGAAGCTGTGGTATGGAAAGAATCAGCAAGGTCCTTCAACGTGGTCAGTCCTGAATGATATATTTCCTCCATCTTCATTATTCTAGATTCCAGTGCATGGTTTGCCTGGAAAATTTTTAACGTTAAGAGCTCAGCAATTTGAAGAGTTGAGAACCTCGCAATATGATGGAGAGAGAGAGAGCTATAAATTCATACATCAACTTTACTCGCAAAAAACGAAGAGAAATGCTCCTCCATGGATATTAATTGCTGCTGTTGTTGAGAAACTGAGCCGAGGATGGTCTTGTGCAGTTCTTTTAAACTTTGATCAAGCTGTCGTCCAAAAGTCAGCAGTAGCCCATGATTTTCTGATTCAAGCTCTTTTTTCTGATCTGCAGAATGTTTGGTGTTACCGGGTGCCCAATAAAAAATAAAATACTGAAAAAATCAAGTACGTATTCATAAAAAAGAAAAGAGAGAAAATTATGAAAAACAAACAAATGAATTCTTGTAACTTATAAGAAGACGAGAGATGGGGAAGGGCATATATCATAAAGTTTCAGTTTATGCAAGCAACAAAGAAACAATTATATTTGAGATACCTAATTCTGAAAATAACGAAGATATGTCCTCTGATGCACTTTGCAAATTGGTCCGTAATTCCTTGGCACGATTGATCAAACTGTTTTCTGCAGTCCATAGATAAAAATATCATATCATATGATGCAGTCAGTATAGAAGGCATGAGAAGGATTTACAGTGAAAGATTGCTATTATTCACCTGAGTGGAGAAGTTTTGATATGATGAACTCTTTTTCCTTGAGAATTATAATAGCAACCCTGTATTTCTCTTGAAGATCATCCAACTCCTTGTTACTCTTTTCTAAAATTTTCTGAAGGAGAAAACAAGAGGATATAAGACCACACAAACTTATTAAGTAGCAGAAACGAAGCAATGACTTCGTGATTTGTACCTTGCAACTCTTGAGCTCACTATCTAACTCTAATTTATCCTCTTGCTCCGTAAGATAGAGTTCACGAAATTTATCAACTTGCTGCAGCAGTTAATAATAGCAGTTAATTAACAGATAGCATACTGCCTTAGAAATTAAAAGCAAAAAAAAAATGGAAAGGAAAACTGGGTCAATACCTTCTGACTAAGGTTGAGATCAATCTCCAATTGCTCTATCCTTTCATTCCTTGCCTAAACAAGATGACAAAATATGCCAAATTTTAGTTAAACTTCTAAAACCTATAGCATGCACGGCAAAAGTCAAGGATAAGTGAATAAATAAAATGAAATAGTTTCATATTGTGATATAACCTTCTTTTCAGCTTCCTCCTGAGAAAACCTCTCATGTGTAATATATATGCCATTTTTTTCCCTAGCAGCTCGAACATCTATTTGCAACGAAAAACATATTAGTCGTATTCAAATTTGGGACGTAAATATCTAAAGTGCAAGTAACTGCCAAACCTTGTTTCATTTTCTCTATCTCGGAGTACAAATCTTTTAGAAGCACAGCCTTGGACATTTTCTGGTTAGCCTGCCAGAAAATTTAATATTTAAGGCTAAGAAGCAGGAGCATACATATGTATTGATCATAAGAAAGGGGTAAAAGCAAAAAACCTCTGGCTTGTTCTTAATATTTTTGGCACGATAGGCATAATCTAACGTGCTTAGTGTTTCCTCCAAAGAATGAGCAGATGGAGAAATCGTAGCAATGATGCATGTTTTTGTTTTCCCTCCCAGTGAATCTCTTAGTAATCTGGTTAACTTACTGTCCCTGCAGATTTTAACAAAAAAAACATGATTAACAGAAAATAGAAGCGAATTGAGAAGTTAACACAATTATAAGTGCAACCTGTAGGGTATGTGAGGAGAATGCTCCACGAGTGTGTTTATGACACGGCCGAGAGTAAGTAAGCTCTTGTTTATTTCTCCTGCTTCTCTTGCACGACCCTAGAAAATAAGCCTAAACTGGATTAGAAAGAGTAACCACACAGTTGCAAATGATTAATTTCATTATGTTGTATTCTTCTTTTGCTGTTCAGCCTATACTGAAGCAATTAACAGTTCGGCAAAGACGACCATACTTTCTTTTTTACTTTCCCCTATTAAATTCAGACGATATGCATCCGAAGTTTTCTCCACTTGAAATGGTAGAAGAAATATTGTAGTACCTCTCTAGCGCCTGAGCGCGAAATATTTTCTGATCCTGCCAAATCAACAAGATTAAGCTTGCCACATTTAATGATATCCTCATCTCCAACACTTGCTTCTTTTACATGAATAGTTATGGTGAATACAGAATGAGAACGGCTGCAGCAAAAACATAGTCCAGTTAGGTCACTTGTTGACTAACTAAATAATTTGTGACAAAAATAACTCATTACTGTCGGATTGTATATACCTGCTCCGTTTGTTTAGCAACGTATCGGCTGTACGCCTTTTGGCAGCTCCTCTCTCTAAAAGATTGTAAATCTCATTTGCACTGTATACGGCTTCTTCTTCAAGGCCTCTTACAATCACACAACCTTTTCCATCCTCCATCAAAGAAATGGGCTTTCTTTGCTTTTCTTCCAAAGTCCGGCAGTTGTCATCAGTAGCCAAAAGATCAGTAATCTCTTCATTGTAAAGTTCCAAAAAGGTAACCTTCATGCTATAATCAGCATTTTGTGACTCCAAGGTATCAAAAATTTGGCGAACCGCTCTCGGGATAACACCAGCATCAGCAGGCAAATCACCATTCTGTGACAAAGATAGCATACAAAGATCAACATTTCCTTTCAAATTTACATTTTGATTTTATATATAAAATGGTAAAATTGCAAATTGAAATATTTGGACCATTTTGACAAGAAGAAATGGAATTTGTTTGATTCCGCAGACCAGAACATAATATTATATATCTAGAAAAATATTCAGTGAATAAACTCTACCTTATTTCTCATCCCTCCCTCCATGGTATATGTTTTGCCTGTGCCTGTCTGTCCATATGCAAATACAGTGCAATTAAATCCTTCAAGAACCTCTTTTACAATTGGGGAGATGGCTTGATCATATATTGCTCTTTGTTGTGCTTTAGGCCCTAAAACCTAATAATAAATAACCCCCAAGCAATAATAGTTCAGTGTAGGTAAACAGACAATGTCTTGAAGTTATGCTACTATTCTACAATCATTGAGAGAATAAACTACACACCTTATCAAAAGTGAAAACTCTATCTACTTGTTTGTTAGAGACAGTGACTTCCTTTTTCTGCTCATTGCACATTAACACCTTTGCCACGTTCAGCCTTTGCTCATCGTCATTTAATGGCCTGAACATCAAATGGTAATACATGAAAATTTTTGACAAAGAAAATTCCAGCAGCTAGAGTATGGGGACAAGTAAAAGAAACTAAACTTCAATGTCACAAATAGGTATAGACCTGATAACATGTGCAGGAAACTGAAAAAAATGGTTAGAATAGGGACGATATCAATTTCCTGAAAGATGGCAAAGACCACAAACCATGTATACACGTTCTAGTTTGTAAGGTTACCATGGTAGTCACAGTAATACTACTGAGTATAGACAAAACCAAAACCCCAGGCACTACTTGTTTCTATCACAAGGTCAATAAATATCAAGTAGATTAGCTCAAAGGATGATCAAATTACTTGTTTACCATTATGTTTCGTTAAAAGAGAGGCTGATTCGACCTCAGACAATACTATCTCAAAAATCAGATGCTAAAAATATTACAATAATCTCATATACCACAACCATCCATTAAGTTCAAAAAGAAAAAATATAATACATGTGTACATTCGATGTGAACTGACCTGCATCTGAGTACAACTTGGACATTGACCTCGCGGTCTCTATCCTGTCGATTGAAATTCGCCTCTCTAGACTCAGGGCGACGACGCTCGGGCCTAGGGGTATAAAATGGCAAGGGAGATGGGGTCACCCCTAACCCTACTTTCCTAAACTGATCCGGTGTTAGAGACATTATACTTATGATCTGCATAACACAACAACAAAATCAGAATCAGCCGCATAATCCCTAGGACATTTTCAAATGAACGATACAAATTGTACACCGAAAGGCACAAATATATTTCAACGATGGAACTAAGTACATTGGGGGCAAAACGAAGAATTTAATTTTATCAGGTAGGGGCGGAGCCAGGATTTGAAAATGAGAGAGGAAGAATGTCACAGAAAATTACGAATGGGGCTAAACGTCGATTATCCGGGGGCCAAAGTCATATTTAAAAAAAACAATTATATTGAATATAGGATATCGGATCCGTTTTTCAAAATTACGAGTGTTGTAGTCCCTATTGTCATTACATAGCTTTGTCCTTGCCATCTAGAAAAAAACCTAATTTAATTCTCAGAAAAACAGCGGGAAAAACAACAACAAAATTTCGAGATCAGCACCACAGAAACCCTAGCCAGTTTCTAATGAATAATATAAATTTAGCAAGAAAAAAAATATATCAATTGATTGGAAATATTGAACTAACACAGGGAAGAATCAGATTGTTTGAAAGGGAGCTCTATCGGACAAAACCTAGTCTAAATCACTGAATAATTTGGGGGAAAATAAGTAATCCTTTCAAAATCAATGTATACACATATTTTATATACATATACATATAAGCCGAGTAGAGAGGTAGAAGGAGAGAGGACCTTGGATGATCGTAAAGTCTTGGGCGTGCTTGAACAGTTGAGAGAGAGTGAGAGAGAGAGATTTTGAGTTGTGCAACGGCTACTTGAGGAGGAGTATATTTCTAGCGAGGCAATGCGGACAAAAGAGCGTAGAGTCTTTTTCCATTTTTTCAAAAAATGTGGGGCCAATTAATACAATGTAAAATTCAAATTAGATGGCTCCGAATGGTGGAAAAAAAATATTTTTAATTTCCTCCAATCCTCCAAATCCAATTTTTTTCATTTCAATTTGTTTTTAAGACTGATTAAAAATTTTCCAATAGACAGTTAACAAATGAATCATTGCATGTCGTAACGGATACCTACTTTTTATAGAAATTGTATACTTGAGATTGTCACTTGGGGCGATACACCTGATAAAATATTAGAATTACAATTCATATACAATGGAATCTAACTAATAGCTTTAAGAGCATTCCCAGCAAAGTCTCTATATGGATACTATATATATTTAGAAACTCATTTAGCCACCAGAATATAAAAAACAATCCACAACAAAGTCTTTATTGCTACAGTAAAGTAGCTAAATTTAGAAACCAAGGGGTTTGAGTCAATAAATTTAGCTACTCATACTTGTTACTATTCACCAATAGACACTTAACAAATAAATCATTGCATGTCGTAGCGGAAACCTGCTTTTTATAGTAAATGTATACTTGAGATTGTCACTTGGGTCGATACACCTGATAAAATATTAGAATTACAGTTGTTATACAATGTTATCTAACTAGTAGCTTTAAGAGCATTTCCAGTAGAATCTCTATTTGGGTACTATATATATTTAGAGACCCATTTAGCTACCAGAACATAAAAAATCATCCACAACAGAGTCTCTATTGCTATAGAGTATTTAAATTAAGTACCAAAGATAATTGGGTTGCTACATTTGGCTACCCGATTGTATCACTGTAGCTCGGGTACTATATTTTTATATTATATAAATATACTATAAATAATATATATAATATATATTATAAATTTTTTACATATATAAATATAATATATAAAGTATATTATATATATTATAATACGAATATATAAAATATATATGTATATATATAATTTATATGCATATATATTATGTATTATATATATTATATATTATATATATATATACATACATGTTATATATATATATATTATATAATATATATATATATATATGTATAAAAATATATATTTTCTATATATATAATATAAATAATATGTATATAATCTATTTCATCAATATTATGAAAAATAATTTTGAAAAATTAGTTGCCGAAAAAAGTATTAATTTTTTTTGTCTAATTATATTTCATCAATATTATGTATAACACATCTTAAAACTTATAAATAAATTAATTTAACGGAGTTTTAATTTTATTTAATTATTTTATTATTTAACTACAAAAAATAGCTATTATGAAATAGAATTTTACTATTTATTTGATCATTATTTCTTAATATTCAGAATATAGTAATTTAAATATAGTGACACTGCTGAAAATGCTACGAAGATACTAAACTTTTTTTCAAAAAAAAAAAATGCTAAACTTAAAAGGCAATTTGACTAAAGAACGAAGACAAAATCAATGATGGTTGTTTGGATTTTAAAAATAAAATATAATAAAATAAAATCCCGCCAAAATATGTTGCTTTTCACGACACTTCAGTCTCCAAAGTGAATAGTTCAACTTTAATTCGAGTTTAAATGAGAAAGTAGAAATAAATTTTTACTTTTCTATTTGCATGTAGGTCATCAAATAATCATTATTATTATTAGAACTAAAAAGTCCCTTTATTTTGCCTTTTCTCTAGGACCAGACTAACTTTCAAAAAAAAAAAAAAAACGAGAGAGAGACAGAGAGAGAAAAATGAAGGGGTAATTTCACAAAAGTTTCGAGAAAATTTTTATATGGTCGCTGTAAATTGAATTTCACCAGTCTCGTATATAATTGATGGAAAGTTATTCAGCCATGAAAATCATTTTAACTGATGCACATGTAGATTATCTTCTCCTACTTTGCACATTAATATTTTTAAAATTAGGAAAACCACATTTATCTACCCTATAAAAAGTATCAAATTCACCAAATATTTTATACATTTTTTATTCCATCATATCTAAAATTATAAATTAGTTAACTTTTATTTGCATATTTTTTTGGTAAGAGATAATACTTTATTTTTAAAGATTTAAATTAATAATTATCACAAAACAAAACTTAAAAAATTTAAAATAAAAATACTAAAACGTAAGGAATTATAACTTACAACTACTTGCATATTTACCAAATTTAACAAAATATTTAAATATTATAGTAATTTTCAAGAGTATAAATTAGTGCCATGAATGTACGGAGGTACTTCGAACTTTCTATATGGTACATGCTTAAAATTTCAATAAATGATTGTTGACCAAAATTTTGATCAAATATATTTTGATGATGAAATGAGTTATAAACAAAGTTTAATTTATGTTCATTAGGAGAATAATATTTGAGCAAATTTATGTAAAGGTACATAGTCAATTACAAGCAAAAAACACAATGAAATTTAAAGACAAATAAGTTTCGAAGAAGTAGAGATCTAAACGACGTACTTTAAGGAAAGTTGTTCGGTAAAATAAATATATCTCCTATCTCATAAATCCAATGGATATTTACAAAATATGAATAGAAAGATAATTAAAATATCTACAAGTTTTATGTTTTGGTAAAAATCAAATTCAAAGTAGAAAATGGTTAAAATGAAGAAAAATAATTAACACTTTTGAAACCAACACTGTTTCGTAAAATGAGTATATCTCTCATCTCATAAATCGAATGAAAGTCTACTTTATATTTCTGGAAATGGAATGCAAATATCTACAATTTTTGTGTTTTAACGAATACCAAATTCTAAACCTAAAAGGGTCAAAACAACCAAAAATCACAACAGCATAAGAGGTAACCAGTGTTGGCCGTATACGGACGTGTTAACCGTATACGGAATGGACAATTGACTTCCTACGATCAGGGGGTTGTCTGCACAAGGACACAAAGTTGATCGCATGTGGATAGAGAGCTAACAACATACAGACGTGCGACCGTATACAGACATAAAGGTGACAGCATGCGGACAGAAGCTCGGTCATAAAAATGGTTGATACACTTTCATATTTTAAGAATTTTTGTCATCTCTTGACCCGAGTTTAAACACTATAAATAAAGGCTTCTTCAACACTTCAAATCATTCCTCTAAATTATTTCATCTCTTTAAGCAACAAATAATAGTTTAATAATTTAAATTTCATAGTTTCTCATTTTTGCTTGTAAATTCTTATACTCAATAGCTTCAATCTTCATTATTTTATGAGTATAAGCATTCTATTTTAAATCATTTCTTATACTACTGAGTTGTAAGGGTATATTTTTATTTGAGGGGTTATTTCAAATAAAGTGGTCACTACCCGTGAAACTGATTGAGTTGTAATATTTATCTTGGTGATAAAAGGAACCTTAAACAACGCTTGGGAGAGTGGACGTAGGGGATCAACGGATCTTTGGTCGAACCGCTATAAAACCCTATTTGAAATCTCTTTCTCTATAACTATTTTCATATTAGTTATTTGTTTTATTAATATTCTTGCGATAAAGTTTTTAAAATGGCTATTTTATCAAAAATATTTAATTTCTAGTTTAACACAATTCACCCCCTTTTTTATGTTTGTCTAAGGGACAACGAGTGATTTAAGAGTTAGTGCTCATTTTTTTTCCAAAACTTAACAGTTTTCGAGTTAAAGATTTTTGGCAAGTATAATACCCACTTTTATATAAGAGGGATGTTTTACTTTAAAACCTTCATTTTTCAATGATTCTAATTATTCTTATTGGAAAAAAAATGTATGCAAATCTTTTTATGTCCAAGAGATATGGAGGATTGAAAAATTATAAAAAGGGAATATATTTTTCCAAAGAAATATGACTCTATTGTCGAAATTGAAAATATGAATGATATAGATGCCAAGCTCTATTCCCAAAATTGTAAAATCATGAACTAGTTAATATGTATTTTATCTCAAAACGAGTTCAACATGATGTCATCTTATCAAACGGCTAATGAAATTTGGGATAGGCTTGAAACCATGCACGAGGGGATTAATTTTGTAAAAGAATCTAAAATAAGCATACTACTCCATCAATATGAAATGTTTCGTATGCTTGAAAACAAAACTATTCCCCTCGTGCATAAAAGATTCGTTAGGATTATTAACTCCTTGAAATATCTTAGTAAAGAATTCTCCAATAAAGAAATGTGCATGAAAGTCTTATGAAGTCTATCTTGAAGTTGGCTTCTTAAAGTTACTGTACTCATGGAGGCACAAAATTTCGAGGTATACACTCTCGACTCGCTGATGGATTCCTTGGCCACCTACGAGATCAACCTTGAAGGGTTGAAAAATGAAAAACGAAAAAAAAGAAAAGAAGGAAATATACCAAAAGAATAAGAAAGTATGAGATAACAACGATGACAAATCCAACTCTGACGAAGAGCAAGAGGTAGCAAATTTTTACCTCATGGGTATTGAAAATGATTTGGTACACTTTTCCTTTAATGATGTATCTCTTTCTTTTGAATTTTCATATGATAAATTACTTAATGCATTTAAGGAATTATACAGTGAGTACTAACAATTGAGAAAATAATATAAAGGTTTAAAAATAAAAATAATTATTCTTAATGAGAACAATGCTTCAATTAATGATTCTATGAAAAAAAAATTCAAATTCTCATTAAGGAAAAAGATGATCTTACTAAGGAGAATATTGATTTGAAATAAAAAGATTAAGGATGTGAATAACAACCGAACCAAATTTACAAAAGGTAAAGAAATCTTAAACAAAATCCTTGGTTTTTACAAGGGTTTTTATGACAAATATGGTCTTGGTTATATTAGTACTTCTAATTATAAGTATGTAAATGCTTTTTCCTTATGTGCACCATATATTCATTGTAATCGGCATAATCATATTATATTTAAATGTCCACATGGATATAAAGTAACCATCAAGGGCTTAAAATGGGTTGTTAAAACTCATACTCAAGATCTAATCACTTAGGATTGCATGTTTATTTTTGGACGATCATAAAACACTTTCAATTACTTGAAACTTGAGCATAATTTTTTGTTATAAAATTAGTTTATATTCATAAAATTATCACTTGTGGTATAATTATTCAATTGATTTTCAAATAGGGAGTTGTATATTAAAGAATGTAAAGATGTAATATAAATGTTTCAAAAATTGTTATATTTAAATGATCAACAAGTTCTTTTTTATTAAAATATTGAATGAGGAGACTTTGTGCTGCAAAGTATCAAATAATTTTTATATCTATAGTTTCAAAGTTATTGAAAAGTGAAAATTTTTATATCTTAATTCATACATATTCATATGGAATCACTTATACATTCATACTTTGA
>MKEJ01024383.1:0-14746 GCA_001753735.1 Embelia ribes | reverse complement strand
GGAATTTCTGGGACGTTACATGAAGGGTGACCTAATCTTTGATGCCAAACCTTATAGGACGATGTAGTTGGAATGGCAGTAGCAGCAGGGTTAGGTTAGAAGTAGTAAATGTTATTGTGCCTCTCACCTACTCCAATCTGCATCCACATAGTGGTATCCTAAAAAATAAAAGAATCAACATAAAAAAAAACTATGATATTTTGTTCTTTCGAAAGCTGGCAAATAGAGAGAAGATTATATTTAAAATCTAATAAATAGAAAACATTATTCAATGTTAAAGAAGGAGATAAGACAACGGAGCCTATGGCTCTAACATGAATAAGATTTCTGTAAGACCTTAAAAACATATGAGACTAATATTGTAATATTATTGAAAGGGAACTGAAAACTAATTATATATTTCCCTTCTCGTTTTTGTTTTACATTATATTATTCTCAAACAGACAGAGAAGAGGAGATAATAGGGGAGAAGAGGAGAAGAAGACATAACACGAAACCATTCAATCTGAGAGATAGAGCAATCCGCGTGACTATCCAAATGCGAATTTAGAATCCTTATTTGGTTCTCATCATTTTGGCGTAAGTTTTATCCCTTATTTCCTCGGATTGATCATATCCGCTATTACTCGAATTTATTATAATTGAGTCTAATGATGAATTGATATTAAGATAGTCGTTAATGATAAGAATTCTCGGTCAATTTTGGTTATAGGCTTGTGTTTGGGTTATAAGCCGTAGAGGAGAAGGTTAGGTGTGATTTTCGAGCTTTCCAAGGGAATTGTTTGTTTTCGCATACGGTACGTGGCCAAATAATAATTCAATAGTAATGAAATATAATATTTTGGTCATTTAGATGTATATGATAATGAATCATAAATGTTTTAGGATGATTTGGTTGTGTTTGAGAGATATTTGATTATATTTTCATGGATATTATTCGTGTTTGGGATGAGCGAGATTTCATCAGGACTTAGTGGTTTTGGTCCAGACGAGATTCTACTTTGGCTTGATGAGTTCCCCTGCTTTAACATGGTTGTTCTATTTTCTACATAATTAGAAGAAATGAAAAAAAAAGCTTTATAATAATAAAGTAAAACATATCATATGTTGTAGGATATGATGATGATATAGATATTGAACATTATTTGTCACGGGAGTACATCTATTCCATGGACTATTATTAGGTATTAGACTATCTAGGAGTATGAGTTGGTTCTAGTTGTTTAGTATAAATCTTGAGCGGGTTCCATGAAGACTAAAGATAGGTAAGGCTATCTACAAGCCTTTACGCATAAAGTCTCAAGATACGGTGCTCGTGTTGGTTGTTGTGTCGGAAGTGTCAATTATTACATCACGCGCTATTTAATGTTCGATAAGTTGGTTGAGACTTTTATCATAAACACATGTTTACTTTATGTATTATGTCGTGCAAGTTGATATTTCGTAACTATTAGATACATGTTTGACTTGTACCTATTTTGTTGCATTTTTGCATTGTTTTTCTTATAAAACGCCAAGTAGGAACAAGTGGGGTTGATCATAGGAAACATGATTATGTTGATGCTCACTTGAGGATAGCAACGTCTAAGAGTTTATGTCTCTTTACTTTTATTTGTGATTTGCTGGACTGATGTAAGCCACTGGCCATCGCTGTAAACTTTGATACTTCTTATGTTTTATGTAATAAGAGGCCAAAGCATGATAAATGACCGAAAGGTGTTTATTTTCATTATCGTTGACTATTTATGAAGATGTTTTAGATCTTGAATGAAGACTTTCAACATGATTTTTATTTCATATCGTCGTTGTTATCTTCTTGAAAATGTTGGAGTCAACATTCATTGTCTTTGAGAATCTATCTTCAATATAAGAAACCATAGTAGTGAGAGGATGGCAAAACATATGTTGAGAAGCACCACTATCTATAATCTAGCAATCACAACATGGATAAATAGCAAAAGATATACCAACAAAAGTGGAAACAAAAGGGATATCCATAATTTTCCCAATAGCCATAGATAATCAATCAGCATAAGTTAAAGTAACCAAATAGCCAAAGTTCACTAATCCATAAAATTGAAATGAACTGATGTGACTCGATGTAACCATGTAGTGATGAGAGAAATAATTAAGAAACAAGAACATCAACTAAAAATATCCAGATAACCAATTCAAATAAAAATAGCTAGATAACAATTAATTGAAATATTACTGTAGCTATAAAAAACTAATTGGGCAACTTATGAGTGGCCTTTGTTGGGAGACTTATGAGTGGTCTATGTTGTAGTTGCTATAATGGATAAGAGCAAGAACCGATTGGGGGACTTCAATCTGCTAGTGGATGGTAACCAGGATGACGGCTGTTATATAATTGTTTGTATAATTAGGGTTTTATTTGCTAATTACGGATAGGCTCTAATACTACGTTAATTTTATATAATCAAGAATAATCTCACATTATTTCTGAATATATTATGGTACATATATATACAACTCAATAAGGACCAAACTATAAATATAGAATTACTTAACCATTATTCTCAATATACAATATATCTAATACTGACATAATCTCAAAATTCATAAAAGAAATCATTGAAAGTTAATAGATAAACTAAGAAATCATTCGGCCTTATTATTATATTTTTGGCTTTATATTCTTATTCTAAATCGTCAAATAGTGTAAATATGGCCAATTGCTTGCAATTGTTTGGAAAGTATAAAGAGATAGCACAAAAGACATCAATTTCTGAGTGAGCTTCCAACTTAACCTAACCTTGGTTTCCTTGACTACCGATTCTTGGTTCTGCTTGGCATTTTCATAAAAAAAAGAATATTTGCAAAAACACCATCAAACAGGTACAAGTCAGATATAAATTCAATTATGTAGAAACAATGATTAATAATAAATAAACAACATGTTCTAGACATCTCCATATGCTAGTCTTCAATAACGATAACCAAGTATACACAAACTGACGCACTATGCGAATCATCAACACACCTATGTCAACAATAACTAACCATAATCGACGAAAAAAAGTAAAACATAAGTAAATGTAAACATCTAGCAACCATCAACAAGGCACTCAATCGTCAACATATTCGGCAAAATTAACAATCCAGGATATACAGTCCTCCAACTCGAAATATACAAAAAAAAAACCGACATAATTATGAACCGAGTATTCTTGTATATACGTATAAGAGCAATAACCAACTAAACATACATTAACTAAAAAGTAATGTAATCATCAACACATTTGACATGACCGACAACTCGGGCACCGTATCCCGAGGTTGACAACTCAGGCACCATATCCCAAGTCTTTAAGCATAAAGGGTTTGATTTCTATGGAATCAGCTCATATCGGATATCTAGCTTTCGAAGTCTACAATATCTACAAGAGTTTTGGTTCCCACAGAACCACCCCGCATCAGACTTATAGTTTCCAAGGCCTACAATAACTACGACAACCCTTGGAATATACATTTCCCAAGACTTACAGTAATGTACAATAACTTCCGTATCACATACGAGTTCAACATAAGTTTCCTCAATTGTAACTACTTCATTAATCGATTACATCTATCATGAAAATATAGCCAATTTTGCCACGTCATAACAACCTACAATATCCCCAACCATTCATGCATCAATTTTCTAAGTTTTACAACTAAATAAGCAAACAAACACATCTAGCTCATCTCGTATGGACGAAAGGTGGTCTTGTCCGGACAAAAAGACCCCACATCCGAATGAAAGTAATTTGGTCCAGATAAAAATTTCCAAGAACCTTCCACTTCGTCCCAACAATGAAATCTCACAATTATAACCCCAATAGGACATTCTAAACATCAAATCTATCAATTTCTACGGCAAAATATGATCAAACAACTCCAATATACGGATTTCCAAACAATTGAACTCTTAATTTTGCTATGTACCTTATTCATAAAAGAAAAGTTCCCTCAGAAAGTTCCGAGAGAAGCCCTATATGTCCCACCCGAAGACACACCACAAATAACGAATCCTACATTAAATTGATAAAGAATTAGTTATCAATTGACCAATCCAACCGTCAATCAATCGTTAGGTTCGTCTTTGGTTGATTAGGTTTCAATATACATAAAAGAGTATGAACGAGTTTGGAGGTAATTCTTACCCCACAATGGAGAGGACGGCTGGAGGAGTGCAAATCCGTCTTTAGATTGCTGAGCGGTGCGATATCTCTTTTGCATTCGAAGGGTTTTCCTTAGTGGAGCCCTCTTCTCCTCTCTCTCTTGTGAATGGCCAAAAAGAAAATAACGTAAGTTGAGAAACCGATGACTGGTTTTTCAGTTGTACTTTCAACTTATTACAAACTTAGTCCCCACAGTACATTGGATCTTACATGGGAAGATGGCGACTATATTTAGCATCGTTCGACTTTTATAAAATGAAAGTCACCCGTGACAGAGTAATACCAAGAATACAAATGAAGAGCTACTCCAAAACCAAATGAACATAATACAAAAATCAGATATATTAATTGTCGAAAAGACAGAGCGAAAATGGACGATCGCTGACCGGCTCAGGAAGGGCCTCTCAGAAGGATCCAAACATGTGATTAATAGTTTAATCATAACTATCCTTAAAAAAAAATTAATGAAATATGAAACAAAGAAATGTCACTAGATTGACATCTAATTTTTCTCAAATGTTCTAAAGAGCATGTTTTTCTCCAAAATTTCCTAAAAATTTGACTATCTGTTGCATGTTAGTCGACTAACACCCGTCAGACATAGTAAAATTCTATGTTTTTAGTTCAAAATCTTCCTCACAGCACAACTAAATTGATACATCATCAAGCATATTCAAAGTTTACAACGGCAGAACTTTTCAAAATCCAAAATAGTGTCCGTTTAACTTGTCTAAAACACCTATGAAACATTTTTACTTAATACAATACAACCTTAGGAGCTTAACACATATATATACACATGAGTTAAAAACATCTAACATAGAGGGGTACACGCTCGATCTGACCCCTGTGATCGTCTAAACTAGGAAATCTACTACCTGCTTCTAGGCACTTGGTGCACCGTCTTGGGGTGCTGCTTGATTGTTAAATAATAAAGGAGACCAGTAATTTATGTTAATTATACAGAGTGTTGGAATATATATACGGTACAAGAAACAATATGACACCGAAGCCCGGAAACTTTATGAAAGGACGCATGCCTATACACCTACACAACAATACCATCTCGTCCGTGTGTTAGAAAACATATCTACTTGGAATGAACATCTGTGGTATTAAGATATTTAGTTTACAAGTCTTTCTCCAACCCACTTTGAGATCCGAAAAATCATCACTTTCTTCGTTGGAACCGGCATGCACCAAAATTTAGCAACACTGTCACACAACCTATTGATGTGTTAATCGACTTGTAATTAAACCATCATATCTCCACATGTTAAAATAACATTTACACATTTAAAATCTTGCGACATGATTTATTTATAACTACACACGTACACCTTATACACGAAACACACTGTATGTGCATCTCCCACACATTGCTATCACTTCACAATTATTTTCTACAAATGCAACGATCAAATTAACAACAATCCATCTATAAAATACATTTGGTCACTCTGTGTACTATGTGAAACTGACTCGTATCTTCTATGAAACCAGTAGATGCACTGAAATCATGATGAAGAGGGGGTGTTACGTCTGTCCCCTTAAGGCAATTATCCCAGATCAGTGAAAATTAAACTGTCTGCGCAAATGTTGAATAAAACAACATGGACAGACTTAATTGAAGCTCACAATAATAGATTAATATCGAGATCATTCAAGGGCACATAAATCAAAGTAAGAGAATGCAGATGTTACCTACCTTAAAATGTAGAGAAAGTAAGGACACCCAAAGAAGGGCTCGAGTGAGATCACTCAGTCACCGAATTGCAAGAATATAACCCAATTCTCTATTTCTCTCACTCTAGAAGTGACCTGAGTATATGAATATGTAATAGAAAGAATGAGCTATAGAAGTGGCCCAAGCATCACATTTAATATCGCTAACTCATCTTCAGTCATGGATTGAAAAGGAGTAGAAGTAGGTCCAGAAAAATAATTCACAAAAATACAATGTCCCGTTAATTACGATCCGTGTCATTGTAATTTGTCAAAACTAAGTATATCGATAATTATGTACGTATTGTTCACTAGTTGGTGGTCATGCCCCTATATATACACGAAACTCTCTCTGCCAGTTGGAATCTTCTAGCTCATCCATCAATAATTTTGTAAGCTTGAACATCGAACCTTGAACTTCGGGTATATTGCCTATAGAAAAAAAATAATAATATGTCAAATCATGACCTGTCCATGTGACTAAATACATAAATCATGCCTTGTTATAGAGTCAAGTGTGCTAATGAAGAAAGAAATAACAATAGTGGATGAACAAGAATAAACTCTAACAAGAAAACAAATCCATCTTGAAACTTAATGTAATGTTATTAATCTAATATTTATTCGGATACCTCTCCTCAAGATTGATACGAAGGGGAATCAGAATGTCCATTAATTCTTCATTATTCAATCTGCAGGTTTTATAAATAGGTAAACTAGTAACATACCAACATGTAACACGGATCCAAGGATAATAATGATTCCCCTCAAATTTAGAAGATAAATTTTGGAAACCGATAATAACACGGTTATGGGAGAATGAGTTAGTAATACTACTGATGAAAATATAATACGAACACAAATCAAAGTAGGAAAAATTTAAGGCAAGAGTAGCAATGATAAGAAATATATATTAGTAGTAATAGTAGTAAGGAAACAATGTTACTAGCAAGGTAGATATAATACCGCTGAAATAGCCCGTGATGGACGACAAGTGGAAATGGAGAGAGAAAATGAGACAGAGAGGAGGACGAGTTAATTTTTTATTCTCAGCTATTGCACAATTTATAATCTAACGGACCCAGATTTTATATAAAAAATTATGTAAGATTTTGTGTATTATTCTTTTTTGTATATTATATTAAAATTTATTATTTTATAAAATTAGTTTTTACAATTTATTTCTTATATAACATATTTTTGTATCTTTTCTTTTTTTAGTTGTTTTTAAATTTACAAAAGATAGATGGGTAAGATTTATAATGTGATAATACTTTTACAAAAACTTTTATTTAGGTTGATTTTGGGTATGTGAAAATCTTACTATTAAAAATATTTTTAAAAATTAATATTGATAAAGATAATATTTTAAAAATTTATGCAGAATCTTAGATTATTAGAAATCAATTTATAAAAAAAAATTATTTACTAATAATATCTTTATTCTTAACTATGACTTTAGTAATTTCTATCATAATAATTTATTTTATAGTTATGCTGAGATATATATGTATATTTTGGGGTTGTGCATGATCTTATAAGAAATTTAACAATTTCTATTATGCTAAGTTGATATATATTTATATAATTTTAATAATTTATATTATGGTAAGTTGATATATATATATATATAAAGAAGTGAAACCCCATTTGAAATTCTTACCATAATAGAAATTATTAAAATTATGTGTCCCATAAAATTTATTATAATGGAAATTATTAAAATAATATATAATAATTTCCATTATAATAAATTTTATTGCTTTACATCCTAATTTTATGGGACACATAATTTTAATAATTTCTATTATGGTAAGAATTTCAAATGGGGTTTCACTTCTTTATATAAAGAATTTAATTAGCCAAAACAAATTATCTACAGTGTCCAATCAAACAAGTGTGATTTCCAATCAAACAGGTATGCTATATACATACTTCTTGAGTTAATCATTAAGCTAAAATATTATAATACAATAGTATTTCATTTACTATAGTCATACTCATAAATTAGCATCTCTGTACACGAGTCGCATTTCCTATTTCTTAATGCGGTTTCCATGCTTCTCCATGGCTCCAACAACTTCATTACTCCAATGAGTTTGGTTGTTCCTCGATACTACTAATATCTAATTTAGTCTCTTAAACAGGACATGCAATATTATTTCTTCGTTTCTTTGATCACCCAAACACACAAAATGTAAGGCCTAGTTAATTATTTTAAGATTTATTAATTTAAAATAACGTGTTTAATAATGTAATGGGTGGTGAGAAGATGTTTGGTAAGCTTAATACTTAAAACGATCTAAAGTTACTATTCCGAATGATAACTTTTGAATAATAGTTTGGTATTTTTTGCCTAACTCCTAAATCATAAATCCATTTAAGGTCTATAAAATACCGTTGAAAAACTATTTTAATTATCTATTACTTTTGTATTTTGACAAAAAGCCAATGCAAAGCGGATAATGGTCAAAATGGGATAAACAACATTCAACGCGGGCTAGATTTTTGGTTCGGATAAAATTAAATTAGTTCAGATGACGTGGATGTCCAGATCTATGTCCGAAGGTATGTACAAGGGCAAATAGCCTCTAGACAATATTGGGCTACAAATAAATCGTTAACGCATTATGATTATATTTTCTGACCCTAAACTGACATATAGGCAAAGAAATAGAGGGAAAGAAATAGAGAGAAAGAGGAGTTTCTAGCTGAGAAACCCCAATTCCTTATGAGAAATCATTCCATTTAACAATCAAAACACGAAATTAAGTCAAGATCTTCATTCTTGTCATGTAGGGTAAGTTTCTTTTGGGTTCTTTCTGTATTTCTTCGACTCCTAATGAACCCTATTTGCTTATATAGTAGTGTTAGAGTTTAATTGATCAATTGACGGTCAAACATACATATTTTCCTATGTAAATAATGGATTTTTTTATTGATTAACAGTAGGTGATCATGAAATAGGTGGAGTATCTCAAAGGGGTGATTGCTAGTGCTCCAACTCGAATCTTTTGAGAAGTTTTCGCCTACATAATCACATGTGCTGTTAGGTTTGACTATTTTTTGGTTAGAACCACAAGCTATTATGCATTGTATGTATAATTTGATATTACATAATTATGTGCCCTAGTTGTGTGATAGAGCTGCATGCTATTTGGTGAATATGAGTTTGAGTATTGTGCATATATGAGATTTCTGATATTGTGTGTATAGAATTATGTGATATTGTGAGAATACGAGTTTGAGCAATGAAAATTAAATACACATAATAGATAAACTAAGATATTTGTATTGAGAAGCTATATATGTAAAATTAAAAGTGCTAAACTATTGAGAAAATCTAGATATGTTTGACTTTTAGAGGATATCGTGGAATGGCTCTGTATTTCATATAATGCTAAACATAGAATGTCGTGGAATGACCCTATTACTTTATTATGCTTAGAAGGTGTCGAGGAATGTCTCTCTATTATATAATATTTATGGATTGAAAGTGAAATTTAGGGTAGGGAAGACTATCTATTAAACTTTTACGCGTAAAGTCACGGAGAGATGACATACTCTGTGGTGTGTGTTAAAATGAGAAATTAAAGAGAAACTAAAAATAGTAAATCAAAATGTGTGGAGATGATGTCTACTATATGGCGAGCATATATTATTCTCTTTTGAGTTCATTACACGTTGTAAACTGTAAAATCATGTTTATTTATTATGATTTATATTGGAATTTCATTATACATAATTTCTTGTGGTTATAGTATGCAATTCAATATTCCTAACTATCTGTTTGGGTGATTTTTCTTTGTTTCTTTTGTTTTTTTCCCTTTGTAAAACCCCAAGCAGAAATAGGTTCGGGCGGTCCAAGATACAAGGATAAAGTATATGGAAGAGCTCACTAGAGGGGCATAGGTGTTTTTTTATTGTTCAAATAGTAGCTTCATTGTTATGTCTTATGTTGGCCAATGAGTCATGAATGTTTTAAAACGTATGTCTTTATTTCTATAGTGAGTAGTGTAAATAAATGGGCAGAACTGTTTTAGCCTAATATGGTGTTTTAATAAAATGTTTAAAACTATTTTGTTTATAGTTTTCATGGGAATTGTTGATAGTTTTATTTACGTTGTGGTGTAAGTCACGTGCTTGAGAGATATTAAATTCCAGAGCATGATAGTTTGGTATTAGAGCTTAAGGTATATAAGTTATCTTAGGGACTGGTGGGTGTCGGGTTATATGTAGGAGGTCCTCAAGTGAGTTGTGTTTGGGAACTTGGATACCCTTTATATTTTGACATATCTTTATGTATTTGTGTGTTTTGGGTGCTTCAATCCATTAGTCACTTTTTTTTTATGAGAAATATTTTTCTAGTAAAACCGTTGATTTATTTGATGCAGAGATTGACGTTTAGGTCTGTGTCAGATAGGCAATGGATGCCTTTCCAGTCCAAACAAAGCTTTACATGTGGATAAAATTGGATTACAAATTACTGTGATTTTCTTTTCGAGATTCTTTTAAGTTTAACTATAATGCGAACGTGGATTGATTCTGGTTATCTTCTATTATTCAATATCGTGGTATAGGGACGTGGTAGATGTAATTGAAGAAATTGAGTAATTTTGATAAGTGTAATGCTTTTATTTTTGTGCTACATGTATTAAAGGTGATATCAAAGCCACGTGTTAGCATTAAACATTGATGAGAAGAAAGTATTGTAGATTTTGTTGACAATGAAGCGTTTTAGGAGCATAATGAGAAAATTTTTGCAATCAATGAAATTAGATGTAACTTCTTCAAAAAGGAAGAAGATGAAGATATTGAGTAGTGACTCATGGGTAGTTTGAAATACAACGGCAACAACGGAGATGGCTAAGATGCATTGATAGCTACATTGGTGAAATTATAACTATTTGGATTAAGGTAGGTTTTCTCGTACTTTCATTAAGGATGGGGGAGCAAATTGGGGGAGTAGAGAATTGAATATGTTTGAAATTTTAGTGTTAATAATCCAATGGTAGTGGTTTATGGATCCTAAAAGTAGAATATGATTTCAATACCCTTAAAGTATCAATGGGGTAGTAAAGCTAACAATGGATACGTTTTAACTAAAAAAAGAAGAAGCTTTAAAGTAGTAGCAAAGGCTTACCAAATGTTGGGTGTGATAAATTATTGTCAGATTACAAGATGTTGTCTTACTGACATGTCCTTTGGGAGACCATGTGATGAGAAGAAGGGTTTATCCTTGCACCAAACTTTAGGTGCTTCCCATTCTTTTTCTTCTACGAGTCTTTAGTGTATCTTGTAAAGGAACCGAGTACTCCAAATTCTTATGCTTTCTGAATACACCGTTGAATGTAGATGTATTCTTAGTGTTTCAATTCTTGACGTAATTTGATTCTGATTTGTGGTAAACATTCTGAATGTGACCTCATTCTTGTCATTGATGTGTCTAAGTTAGATCCTATCATTGGGTGGATTAGTTGTCTTTCTAGCAATGTGGTGGTCGAGAGTGATGGTCATTAGATCGTGTTTCCTTCGAAACTAGAGATTTCTATTCAATCTATAAACAAGTGAGATGTGTTGTTGAGTTGAGAAGTCATTGATCTTGGAACCAGAGTGTTCTGATATGCGAGTGTCCATAGATACGCTGCCAGGCATTGATATCATTCTGTGTTTCCTCTAACATTGTTGTTTCATTTTGATTTTTGATCAGTATCTTGACTATGATCTTCTAGTCCCCTATATGTCGGGTTTTGACGTTATTCTGAGCATGGATTGATTGTCGTCCAATCATACTATTCTCAAGTGTGAATGTTGATGGGTTCTACTATTTCTTAAGGAGAAAATACTTATCAGTATGTGGAAGAATGTATTCCATGTGATCTTACGAGACCAGTTGGGGAAGCCCTCAGTTATCTTCTCACCAAATCTTTCTATTGCCGTCATTAGGGAGACACTCCGAAAGTTACCTTATGTGGTTTGTAATTTCATTTGCATTTTACCGAAGAACCTTTGAGTTCTAGAAGGGCTGACAGAGATGAGGCTCAGTGATGTGTTGAGTAAGGGTGCATTTGTTTGCGTATGTCACTATGGAAAACACATATGCAATTGGTGCAAAGGAGGGGATGGATAGTGTGAATGTGCATTGACTACATGAGGTTGAATCGGATTACGACCAAGAATAAGTTCCATTTCTGAGAATAGAGTATAACAATATATAGAACTAGTATGAAGTTCGGGTAGTGGTAAAGTTAAAGTTGTAAGGGGTGATTACTTGGTAATATATTGAAATTGTGTAACAACCTAGGAATGAATATCAGGCTTGATGAGTATTATACCGAGATGTAGATATATTTGAATTAGATATGATGCACAATGATTGGGTTGAAAGGTTGCAAATAGTCAAAATGGGTATGAGGTCTAGTGAGGGCAGATAGGAACAGGTGACATGTAGAATAGTTAAAATTTGGAGGCATAATATACCAAATATTGAAGGGTGGAGAAGATAGTGATATGAGGATAATTAATTTATATGATGAGATATGAATTTAGACTTTAGGGACTTGACAAGTATACCAAGTTATCAGTGTAAAATGTGTGAGTAATAATTGAGTCGTACGAGTGGAGTTGGCGCAGTATTATAGCGAGTAAAAGAGATGAGTTAGAGTATGACAAATTGGAAGTGTTGTATTAAGTGAGGGAGATATTTGGTTAAGAGTATGTTTTGTGTATCAACGTAATAAAATGACAAAACCAGTATAAATTGTTGAAATCACTTGGGACAAAATCTCAGAAGTGACGAACATAATTCTATGAGTATTGTAGATAACTATGACGATGCTTGAATCAGAGATTAGAGAGTTTTAGAGGGATCCGAAATAGTAAATTAAATCTTTGACACCACTTGGAGATAACTTATTTTAATTATCGAGTTATGTATGAGGTAAGAGATTTTGGAAATATTTGAGCGATCTGTGTGATAAAGGGATATAACTTGAAGTCGTTTGACTATATAGATTTGAGTAAAAATCTGATTGCAACCAGACAAGTAAATATGATAAATTATAAGTGAGTAGTAAATGAGAACTATTGGGATCAACAAATTGAATTGATGACGAGAGTTCTGGAGATGTGAGAAAAATTTTGGGGTAGTAAAAAGAGAATATTAAGCATTTAGATATGGTTGTTTTACGATATTTGAGTAAATATGATGAGTTGGGTTGTAAGATCCTATAAGTGGGGAGACCGAATGAGAGTTGTAGGACTACTTATCATGTCAGTATTTTAGAGATGTTTGACTGTAGATTTGAATCATAAAATATTATTGAAGACGAGAACTACTAAACGTGTGAGATTGAGAAGATTGAAGAATGTAAAAAGAGTGTAAGGTGTGACTAGCAAGCATTGAATTATAGGGATTTTTGTATTGAGATGGAAAAATTGGTAAATATGTGAAGATAGTACTTTGAGGATGATCGAGAGAATGATAGGGGATGAAATACAGTGTAGTAGTGTCGAGTATAAATTAAAGAGATGTTAGTGTAGGCAGTATAAGACTATCTTGAAGATTTTGTGTGATTTAGTGATGGGATTGTTTAACATTATGCAACTTTATTATTGGCAGTATACTTGAATGTGAGATGCGGTGTAGTAGTGTGGACAAGGGATTGAGATAAAGTGATACTGGGCTTATATTTCGTATTGAGGTTATTGCTATGCTTAAGCCTTGGAAGTATGACCAATCCAAGGATTGATGTATTGATTGCGAATTTCGAGAGACGTTTATTATGAGGTATCGGAAGTGTTGAATCGGAATGGTAGTCGGTGTTCTGTGGAAGTCCTCTATCATTGGATTCGCGTTAAGGATAATTGTACTACTAGCTAATATGCGTATGATGTATGAGTCTTGGAAATAATTTTTTGTGTTAAGATATGAAGATGGTCGATAGGTTAGATTGTGATACTCTACGAGTGTGAAAGTACCAGTTGTGGCATCGAAGGAAGATTGAGTGTGGGTTACGGATGCCTAGGTGATGCCAGTATTCTCGAGATTCCTTAATTTTAGAAAAAGGAAATGTTAAGTACCATATATGACAAGTAGAATATAAAACCTTAAGCATCAATGATGGGTAGATTATGCGAATTGTCATTAGATATCGATGGAACTGTAAAATTAGAATGAGAATGTTAATAGTGAATATGTGGTGGGAGCTTGATTATATGCAAATGTAAATAAGTTGTATATTTTGAGGATGAATGAGGGATGGTAGGAAGTTGTTGTGATGGGGTTTGATTTTGGTATCTGGAATTGTTATAAGGAAGACCTAAACTTAAAGGACGAAGTTTTCTTTTTGTAGGAAAGAGCTGTAAGGCCTTGCTAATTATTTTAACATTTATGAATTTAAAACGACGTGTTTAACCATGTAACGGGCGGTGATAAAATGTTTAGAGCATTCCCAATAGAGTCTCTATATGGGTACTATATATATTTAGAGACCCATTTAGCTACCAGAACATAAAAAATCATCCACAACAGAGTCTCTATTGCTACAGTAGAGTAGCTAAATTTAGTATCAAATAAGATTGGGTCGCTACATTTGGCTACTTGATTGTATCACTGTAGCTTGGGTACTATATTTTTATATTACATAAATATACTATAAATAATATATAAAGTATATTATATATATTATATTATAATACTTATATTATATATATATATATATTAATATACGAATATATAAAATATATATGTATATATATAAAAATATTATATAGGATAAAAAAATATATAATATAAATAATATGTATGTTATATTATATATATACATATTTTTTAT
>MKEJ01024364.1:0-18127 GCA_001753735.1 Embelia ribes | reverse complement strand
AATTTATGTATAAAATCAAAAAAATTTCAAATACTCCCTTCATCCAGCTCCCTTAAAAATTAATACTTCTGTATATAATGCATAGGCTCGTTCCTTTCCAGTGTAAATTTGTGAATCTTCACTGAAGCAAAATGGGAAAGCTCATTAATGAATCGGGCTTATTGACAAACCATGGCGTGGACTAGGATATCAATTCGTTAACTTATTAACCATTTCTCTTTTCCAACAAAATTATTGAAGTTGAAATACAATAAAGACAAGCAAATGAAGGCTGCATTTAAGAATCTATTGTGATACTCCCTCCATCTAAAATTAATAGACTTATTTCAATTTTTACACAAATTAAGAAGAAATTAGTTGGAGTGGGAACATTTGATTTCTTATTTACTTTACTAAGATACTCTTCATTAGAAATGTAAAAAATGTTGTTTATTTAGAAAATATATATTTAATAAGGATATATAAATAAAGTGTTTGTTTTTACTAACTTTTAAATAATGACCTACTATATTAAAATACGGCGGAGGAAGTAATTAAATAACGGTAAGGAATCAACCTCGTAAACAGCCTCTCTTGAGCTCCCAACAAAATGGGCTGCTACTAGAATATTTCACAATTATTAAGTAGGGAATTTATTATTAGATATAGATTGCCACCTTTAAACCTTGGCTATATAGTAGAGTGGGGTTAATCAAGATCAAGGAATATTAATATGGTAATATATGGTGTGATCATTGTTTGAAAACTATTTGATCAGTTTAAAGACACACAAATCTCAACTATGCTTTTCTACTGAAAGAATATTAAAATATCTGGATCAGATTAAAGGCACGATCAATTTAAATAGGCAAGAAAAAAAAAAAGAAGAAGAAGAAGCAATTACTTGTAATAGTAATAATTTATTTCGTATGAGACAAGAATATTCTGTAGTGATGGATCATTATCTCCTTTGCTGATATAATAATGCAGCGCAATAAATAGTTCCACATACAGGGCACCACCATGGTAAGTTTATGGATTAGGATTTGCTCTCAATACAACAAACAAATTTTTTCTTTGTAATAATTTGCGCTCAAAAATATTACATGAAAAAAACGATTCTTATACAAAGAAGACTTCCATAGATTAATCTTATATACTAGTAGTTATTTTCAAACTTTTCCAACCAAACCAAAATGTTAGAAAATGGCGTCCATTTTAGCATTGTATTACATTAGCCATCACCATAACACACGCTATATATATGCAATTCTAATAAAAATTGTAAGATAAAATCTAAAAAATCATAAGCAATTATATTTCTTACATTAATGAAATCTACACTCAATATGGTGGTGGTCATAGGGGGACCGAACAGAGGGAGAAAGTGGCCACATCCCCTTAATTTTCGAAATTTCTCTGAAATTTTTTTAAAATTTATATTTTTTTATCCCCTCAAAAAAGTATATATAACCCCTTTATATAACTCAAGTGGAATCGGCCCTTCCTGCCAATAAATTTTGGGTCTGTCGCAGGTGGTGGTATGAAAAAAAAAATAAGACAGACGAGGAGGAGAAGAGTGACGCACAAAAATTTTGAGCAGTTATTATAAAAAAGGAAGGTTATAGATAACTGCACAAACAAAGTGATATTTTTGTCCTCAAGCTAACCAATTGAATACAAACTTGATTTGAACATATATAAAATATATGAAAAGATGAAAAAATAATTTTAACAACTGCTAAATTTGACGCAGTTTCATTTACACCTCTTCAGCCTTTGGATATAATACTGTTTTTTTGGTCTTACATTTGAGGGATTTTATCCTTCAGAATAACCCTACTGGTCAGAGCTACTTTAGTATGTCTGTACAATAATAACAATTATTATAATAATTATATTCTATATACTAATTCTTTCACCATAACCTTATTTATCAAATATTATCCTTATAATTTAACATTGCAAACTATACAAGAGAATTCCCACTAGTTTTTCTACACTCTTTCTATTATCTCATTTAATTTTTCATTGAGAAATTTGGTAAAAAAAAGTTCTAAAATATTGTTCTTTTTCTAGAAATCACACTGTAGTGGACCATTCATACATATATATTTTTTTTATCAATATTATTTTAATATTTTTAAAAAATTATTGAAAAGTGTAATGTGTAAATTTTATAACATATTATTTTTTCGAGCGATATTACTTTCCGAAATTTTTAAAATTTTAAAAATTAAATGAAAAAAATTAGTGTAAATTTGTAAGGAGAGCAAAAAATTAGATGTGGTTTGTAACAATTTGTAAAGAAAGATTGGAAATGTAAATAGTACTCAAAATGAAAATTTATATTTCTATCATTTAAAAAATTACAAATAATTATATTTCTCACAAAATCACATATCATATATTTATCTTTTCTATTTTTTTAATAATAAAATAATAATAATAATTTTCCTTTTCCATCTTTGAAGTCATCAGCTCCTTTTTTAGTCCACCGTTGAGATTTCAATATCAAATTTTCTTCATCTCAGTTCCTTAGGTTGAAGCACATCATTTTGATCTCAATCATTCGTCTCTCTGTCGTGTATCTGATTTGATCCTTGCTTGATTTTCTCATTTGGGTCTCACAAACTCGCCTCTTTTTTTGTTGGGTTCCCAATAAATTCTCCTCCCACCAAATAACCTCTTAAAAATCGTTTTTTTCAACTATATTTATGTGATTTGCCTAATTTTCGGAATTGGGTCTGTGTTTTGCATCTGATTTTCTGTGGTTTTTCTTAGAAATTTCTTAATTTTGTTTTCTGAAGTGGGTATGAACTGATTTTTCCTAATTTTGTAGAATTTTTGGGGATATTATTGATTTGGACGTAGAAGGCAAAGTGGGGGTTTTTGTTTTCTGAAGTGGGTTTGAGATAATATTTTTAGTTTTTAGAATCTTGGAGGATATTAATTCGGAAGAAGCGGGCAAATTAGGGTATTTTAATTTTGGGTGATGTGAGATAAAAATTGGGAATTGGATGAGATTTTGGGGCTCATTTTAGGAATTTGTAAAAGATGGGGTTAGGTGCTCATGAAACAAAGGGAGAGTCTTTTGATGTGGATAGAAGCAAAACTAAGATCAAGAGTCAGAAAAAGAGAGATGGTGATGACGTGGAGGGGACTGGATGTTGGGTGAGGATGAGATTTCTGAGCTGTTGTATATCTTCGAGGTCTAAAGTGGATAGCTCTCTTAGTGGCCTCAGCAATAATGGTGGTAAAAGCCCTTCAAATTTTGTTGCTTTTCTTTAATTTTTGGAAAACGATTGCTAGTTATTGCCGTATTGCATTTGAGTAGAATTAAAGTTTGATTGGAATCAATAATTTATGAAGCAACTTGTTATAAGTGTTCCTTTTTAGTCCTTTTCGTGTTAATGCCGTTGGTCTGGTGTTATAGCTCTTGTGCCAAAATTTGGGAAACGTTGCAATTTCGCTTTGAGCTACTCGTTAAAAACTTGATTCTCGGCCACCCCTAGTTTAATTAGTGGGGTTATATATACTCAAAGCAGATATGTGTTTACTCTCAGCTATTTAAGACTCTGAACTAGCCAAAGATGAAGCTTATTACATTGCTTTCATGATGGTTTAGTGAAAATTGGTTTATTACCATTGTATATATGAGAGCCCGACCATTTTTCTTGGCCGTGATACAAGAATGCAATATCATTGAAAAAAATGTGCTTTTACATCCGAGTTACATTTGCATACGCTCTTGTTAAACATTATTATACTTTTTTCACGGTTTCGAACTTGTTTACACCCCATTTTTGGTCATTTCGTCTACTCTAGATAGTTAAGTGCTCTTAGATTTTTTATCATCTTAAAAGTTCCACTAGTCCAGTCTTCTAGAGCACATGTCAAAATATGCTTGTTAGTCTAGTCGTAATACTGCAACATAATGTACTTCTAAGTTTTTTCCATTTGCGTGACAACAGATAGTAAATGTACCAACGATACAAGCATAGAGAACCAGGTTGCTCAAGTAGTACCATCAACGACCACAAGTAATACTGAAAGTAATTCATCCACTTCAAAACTCGAAGAAGAACTCAAAGTTTCTTCCCGGCTTAGAAAATTCGCATTTAATGATCTCAAATGGGCTACAAGAAATTTCAGACCGGAGAGTCTTCTGGGTGAAGGTGGTTTTGGTTGTGTATTCAAAGGTTGGATTGAGGAAAATGGAACTGCCCCGGTGAAACCGGGCACAGGTCTAACTGTTGCTGTCAAAACCCTCAACCATGATGGGCTTCAGGGTCATAAAGAATGGCTGGTTCGATAATTTATTAATGCAGTTTTACTTCTCGGTTTCTTATCCCACTATCCTTTTGGCTAACTTGAATGTGCTATTTTGTATTATAGGCTGAGGTGAGTTTTCTTGGAGACCTTATTCATTCTAACTTGGTTAAATTAGTCGGTTATTGCATTGAAGACGATCAGAGGTTGCTTGTTTACGAGTTCATGCCACGAGGAAGTTTGGAGAATCATCTTTTCAGGAGTATGTAGCAACTGCCTTTTTTGTTATTTTGCTTTTTTTATGGTGCGTTTGGGTTTTTAGAGAATTGAAATGGAATTTCTGATTGTTTCTACAATGTAAAGTTTTTCGCACATTGAAGGCGAAAGTTTTACAATTCCAATAATTTCTTTGGGTGATTTGAATATTGTACAGCGTGAGGATTTCAAGTCATTACTATACCTTAGTTATTTCTAAGCTATGATGTCAAAGCTTCAGTAACTCAACCAGCATTTTAGCATTGTTCGATCTCATAATTCTCTCTGTGCAGGGTCACTGCCACTTCCATGGTCTATTAGGATGAAAATAGCTCTCGGTGCTGCAAAGGGCCTAGCTTTTCTCCACGAGGAAGCCGAAAGGCCTGTCATATACCGAGACTTTAAGACCTCCAACATTCTGTTGGATGCAGTGAGCACCTCAATCTTTGAGTGTGTTATTCATTTATTTTCTGGTGACTTGTTCATTTTATATAATTGAATGTCTATTTAGGACTACAATGCTAAGCTTTCTGATTTCGGACTTGCCAAAGATGGTCCAGAGGGAGACAAGACTCATGTATCTACACGTGTAATGGGAACCTATGGCTATGCTGCTCCCGAATACGTGATGACAGGTAATAAATCTATGTGATGACAGGTAATGCATGACACATATCCACACACACTGTAGTAGGGACTAGAGACTACGAGATATGTACAAGTGCCATATATCCAAGCCCAATATATTAGAACATTTATCCCGGTGGTCGTTGGAAATGAAATTCTTTTATTTCTTGGATTGTGATTAGGAAAATTTCGCTCTGATCCTGTCTTAATTTCATCAGGTCACCTCACATCAAAGAGTGATGTGTACAGCTTTGGCGTGGTTCTACTCGAAATGATCACAGGCAGAAGATCAATGGACAAAAACCGTCCTAATGGGGAACACAATCTAGTAGAGTGGGCTAGGCCACATTTATTAGACAGAAAAAGATTTTACCGACTCGTAGACCCTCGGCTCGAGGGCCATTTTTCAATAAAAGGGGCTCAAAAAGCTACAAACTTAGCTGCATGTTGTATAAACCGCGATCCAAAAGCAAGGCCTCTCATGAGCGAAGTTGTTGAAACCCTAAAGCCGTTGCCAAGCCTCAAGGACATTGCTGCCAGCTCATCTTATTTATTCCAAACCATGCAAACAGACCGAGTCGCTCTAAGTCCGAATTCTAAAAACAGTGCCAGAGCGCAATGTGGGCCCGGTTTGAAAAATGGGCTACAAAATCCAAGAAGTCTTTCGATGCATGGTTCGCGAGCATCCCCATATCATTCCAAGTTTCAGCAGAATTCTCCGACACCTAATGGGAAAGTATAGCGTTGGCTGTGTTTGTGAGGATTTATCCATTTTTTTTTTATACTTGTAATCAGACACATTTGTGTTCTGTTGATTTGATCTTTTGGGATTTTTGAGTCCACCTGATTGATTAATATACAAAAATGCAAAATGCGGAGAAAGCTCAAGTGTCGACTACATGTGCAACTTATTTGTACTAAATGATTAATGATAGCATCCTTTTGTTTTCTGTATTTCTGAGGCTTAACGGAGCTCCAACACAAAGTGCTGTATATAATTTTTTCTACATAAAATTATAAGAAATTTAGTTGATTTTTTAAAATTATGGAATTGATGTTGCCTCTCTTGCAGAAATTTGTCTCCTTGCTTATAGCTAGCGTATCAATCTGGATTAGGTCATAATGGTACATAATGTTTAGCCTTAATCAATAAAATTAGCTGAGTACATCTCTAAATCAAAAGTTAAGGATCTTCAAATCAAAAGTTAAGGCCCAGAAAGAAGTGAACAAGTTTTTCAACCTCTCCTTGGGTTAGTACCTGAAAGTCCCCATTCCCAGGAATTAAAATCGTCTGTTCACAAACACCTAGAAAACTCTCCTACTTGTCAGCTCTGCAGCTAGTCGATAAAGTTCCCCATTATCAAGTCATCTTATCGCATCTGTAACGAGGAAAACGGCACACAAATGAATACCAAATATAATCCACTGGATTCCCAGACAAGAATACTGAAATATAAGCAGTGGAAACTGAAGATTTTCTTGCCACAAGTTAGCAAAAAGTATGCATTTTTTGTTTTGAATGATCAAACATAAACATTAACTTCGAAAAAACCAATAGGTGAAGTATTTGTTCGGGTTTAAGGGATAAATTTGGAGAAACCTCGTGTAGAACAGAAACACTCACTATTCGGAAATACTTCTCAATAGAATGACCGTAGGCCAACATAACATCAACAATTGTGAGAACTTGCAAACTGGGAAACAATATTCTACATAGAGAACGGAGCTTTGTGTCAAACGAAAGGAAACTGAATCTTATAAAAGCACTCACTGATTCACGTGCCGAATTAGTTAGCAACTGCGAGATTGATGAAGTCGTATCTCTTCAAGGAGTTGACTTCTGGCCCTGTTGATAGTGGCAAAACACAGGCATATGTGTTGTTCTAGATCCACAAGTTGGACCAAAAAACTGCCTTGGTTTTTCTTAAGCAGCTTTGCCACTTCGTGGATAGGATGCCTATCCCTTCCCCTATCTAATCCAAGGCGAACGAGAAACTTGTCGCCCTCGACAGAGGAGTACAAACGGTCCACCAACCGATCTATCGTGTCGAGGTCATGCAGCACGAATGTACCCCTGGCTGCAGCACTGAGCTGGGAAAGATTGGCCTTCTCCTTCTTCGTAACCCTTGAAGGATGCAATGAGGGGATCAAAGGGCCTGCAACAAAAGAATGAGAGCATGAGAAGCTATGTTCACTATACATATCTAAAAGCCAATCACAAGTCCTATGGGCCATCCTGGTTTTGTTATCAGAATTTTCAGAAAATGTCCCATTTTCAGTAGTTTCCAGGCTAAAACAACAAAACTTTTGAAGACTAATTTTTCCCTGTAATTTTGTTTTATCAAAACCAAGCTCGATTTTGTACCCCAACATAAGATACGTATACACCAAAACGTTTATGAATTGCTTGATTTGGTACTGAATCAAGCAATTACCTACTTATGCGGGTATCAATATGATTTGACAACCACATCGGCATGTTTCAGAGTAAATGACTATACTTGTTGACATGACACATCTGCATCTAGAAGTGTGATACACATTAATACACACCCCAAACAATTTAGTATATATAGAGAACCCAACGTTAACACTTGACTGACATAAAATACTGAGAGCAAGATAGCATCGTACCAACAAACCAAGTAGCGGAGCAAGTGGTAGCACGCCGGAGTCGTCGTGGCCTAGAGCGAGATTTGCGAAGATTTTGGTGAATTTGTTGGTTAAGCTGAAATAAGCAATGCTGTATGTCACATAGGCTCTTGGACCCAGGTTGAGGAAAAGGGTTATCAAATTGATCAAATTGGAGAAAGACATTAAAAGCCCAATCACATTGAGTTTCTGTCAAAGAGTTGGGATCTGAGTCTAAGGGAAAACAATTAAGGATTTTTTGAATATCACGGTAAAGAATACGAGCACGAACTATTCTGTTGTGGAGGAAGAGGCAGAAGTGTGAGGTTCTCTCACTATGGTCAAAGTAGGCCATGACAAGAGGCGTATAATTGTTGGGTGTTGTATTTTGAATAGCCTCTTGGACACACTCTCGGCTTGGGTTAAGGACTGCATTTGATACATTTTGTTCTTCATAGGCATTGGCCTCTCCTAGGTCATCTTCAATGTAAGAAGATTCGATACGATGAATTTTGGACCATATCTCATTGTAAGAATTGGTATTGAGTGCAAGGGTGTATTCATGAGCGAGATCGATAGTGGGAGAGAGATGAGCACTTGAACTCGGTGTATCTTCAGCAGAAGTCCCTGCATTTATTCATAACGTTAGGCAGACAAGTACAAGACGATTAGCTTTGGTAAAAGGTGGATTGAACAAAGCGGGACTAGGTTTTACCATGTTGTTGGCTGAGACATCGGTTAGAGTATCGTCTTCTCGCTGAGGATGGTGGCATGATAAAAATGATGACTCCTAAAGTGCTGACACTGGGTTCAAATATATAAACGAATCATTAGTAGATGTAGTACTAAACATTCCAAATACTTGATCAAAAATTCATACCACAGTGGTTTATGACATGAAGAGTGATAAAAAAAGAGGAAAGAATTCTCATATGAACAGATAACCGAAATTAATATTTATCATACTTGAATGGACACTTGGACACGTTATCCGGTTGAAAGACAGCTCTTTTGGAAGTAGTACAATAAAATTTGACGTGCTAGCATTATATCACATCTCCATAGGGGGGGGGTTAATTTATGGTCTGAGGAGCTAGGCACCTGCAAAGGGGCTCACCAAAGTAATACAAGGGGCTAATTTTTTTACCATAGAATCCCATAATCTTGTAAAATTTTGTAAGTTTCACTTGGGTATTTGGAAGTATACGTTTTTGTTCGATGCCCGTGGCCTTGGTGGTAGCTTCTTGATATATAAATATGCAGCTTTTTTTTAGTTTATACTAGTTAAACTTTCCTTAAAAGTTATAATAGGAGGTAATTTCATCATTTATCAATATGAAATGGGAGAAAGAAACTAGAAAAATCGCCATGATGTGAGGAGGGCGCTAATCAGGGTGCCAAAATGGCCTGCGGCCTGATACCCTACCCAGACCTATCGGTTTAGACCCGGCCCAGTCCCGTCGGGTCCAGATTTGTACCCTACCCAAACCACTTTGGGTAGGGCCTGAGTCCCCTCATATTTCCTCTCACCCGACCTGTACCTGACAGGTAGGCCCGAGACCCGGACCCACAACCTGTTGAAAATTTATATATATATATATATATATATATATATAAAACAATTACACTTTCGATTTAAAACATTGTGTTTTAATACTTTTATATTTTTTATTATTTTCTAATTTATACAACTTTATGACTTCAATGTTTAAACTTAGTTTATAAATGTACAAAACTTAGTTTAAAAACAAAAGGCCCGATCCGGATCCGGACCCGAAAATCCGGTAGTTATATTCCGGGTAGGGCATGGGTATAGGTTATAAGCCCGGATCCGGACTTGGACCTGACCCGAAGACTAACGTGGACCCGATAGACCATATCCGGGACCTACCCGAACCCGAAAAAAGGGGTCAGGTAGGGCAGGGTTGGGTCAATTTGGCAGCCCTAGGCACTAGCCTCAGCGCCTCAGGCGATAGTACCTCAGCTCTAGGCGCTCGCTTAGGCTCGCCTTAAGACGTTGCTCGCTTGAACCCATAGCGCCATGGCCTCAACTCAACTGGCATGAGAGCCTAAGACTGAAATGAACAGGAGTCCCCTAATGCAAGTAGATCAATATAGCAAATTCCCCTTTCTTTTAGGGGTGATGAAGTAGTGGAAAGATTTTCTTAAGTTTAATCTCCAAGACAATTCACACCAGTCTTTCTATTTGCAGGATTCCTCCTCTTTCATTTCTCACACGAGAAATCAAAGTAGAGAAATGCTACAAATCACTATTTCTATTTTTTTCAGTTTCTAGAAAACTTTCTAGAAAATGCAACAACAGATTTCTCAACCAAGAAATCTACTATTCACGTTTTGTGCATACACAGATAATTTTTTCCACAAAAACTATAAAATTCTGGTTAAGATTCCTGAAAATATTTTTTTTGTCTTTTGTTATATGATATATAATTATTCTAATATTTTTTTTACAAATTTTGAAAGACTAGTGCGGATAATTTCTAAAATGTGATTTTAGTGTGAGAAATGAGATTTTAGGAATGCTCTAAAATTTAGGATACGAGTTTGGGTGCAATGGTGTAGTACCCTATAATTATTGCGTAAGTTGAAAACCCATTAGCAGGCTCATAATTGCAAGAAACTAGTACCAGACCAGGGTAAGGAACAACCTTTTATCCCTCTCTCTCTCAGACACACACACACACACACACACCTACGTATACCCAAAACATTATACATATCGATGATCATAAAAATGGCGAAATGGGTGTGTACAGAACAGAACAAAGCTTACACTGGAAGGGCAGTAAGTTAATTAGTCTTCTTCTAGAAGCTTCCTACGGCGTTGCTTGACGAAATCGACGACGAAGAGGGCGGCGCCGGAGACGAAGACCACGGCGGAGACGGCGAGCTGATTGTGCGTTGGCGGGTACAGTCACAACCATTTCTCTCTCTACACATATATATATAGAGAGAGAGAGAGAGAAATGTGCAGATGCGTGGCGAGAAAGAGACAACTGTGCGCTACTCGGACACGAATTTCGAGACTTGGACAGGGGTCAAAATGAAAGAAAATGTCTTTTTTGTCCTTGCGTAGCCTTTGTAATATTTACACTTAGGTCCTCTGCGATTAGGCTAAAATTATTTTTGAAAATTAGTTTTAAAAGCCTATATAATGTTAATATTTAGTAAATAAATTTTAAAAATTATTTTAATAAGGAGTATAATTTTTGACAAAAAAATATTTTTTATAGTAAAAAAATAGAAGTATGTACTAGGAATGCAAAAAAATAATTGTGATTATTATAGTAATTAATAAAAAAAAAATAGAAGTTTTTTTACAACATTTCTAAGTTTTTTCTAAAAGAATTCTTAAAAAATAAAAAGCAAATTATTGAAATTAAGTGTTATAGAGTTTACCAAACACTTAAGGTTACAATTTTCAAGGAAAAAAATAAGATCAGGCAACAAAAAATATTTTCAAATTGGCCCTTAGTTCGATGATATTTAATATGTGGCTGCGTAATTCTGAAACGAAAACGGAAATGATTTTGGAAAAAAGAAATAGCAAGTGAGCTTTTATGAACAAGGGGAATAGAAAATTTTATGTAACTACAAAATAATTATATATTTTCATATAAAATACTTTTAGTGATATATAAATAATACTTTCATAATATAAAAATAATTAAAAATGAATTATTTTATTTATTTTTGTGATTTTTTTAATATTATGAAAATTTTTTGGAAGATAATTTTTGCTGCAAAATTATGGAAACGCGGAATTTCTGTTTGGTAACGATTTCCGAAATAAATTGTTCGTTCCAATTGGAACTTATCGAATCAAACCGATTTTCCTAAAAAATATGCTTGAGTCTGACTCTAGCAAACATGCCAAACTCAAGCTCTACTAGAGTTATATTTCAATGAGAGCTTCAACTCGATTCACGTCAAACTAAAAAATTCCATTTCTTTATCTTTTTCATTAAATATTATGTATATAATATCAAGCCTAGCTCGAACAACTACAAAAAAAACATCAATTTGACGAGTACTCTTGAGCAAGGATGGAGGGGTTTCAATAATTTTTTTAATTATTGTATTGCTCGTAATAGCTGTATGCCGGTGCATTGCTAAGTAATACACTGACCAAAAACAGTATTAGAGGCTCTAATTATTGTAGCTCCACTTAGATCACACTTAGAGTACAGTTCAGTTAACTAATTATAAATTTCGTACGACTTTTTAGAAGCCTGGAATTTATTGTAATTAATGGAAATTCCCTTGTTAAAATTCCAGGTCATTCTTTTATTTTAATTTTCCATCAGTTGTTAAAATTTTTTTGAACTTACTCACCACTGCTTAAACTCTACTACTTATATATACGTCTATAAAATTTCCCATCGGTTGTTGAAACCTTGTAGCTCATTGTTGGATAATGTTTCTGCTCAAATTTTTTTTCTTACCAATAAAATTAATTAAACTGCAAAAGTTGGCAGACAGTGTTCTAATTTAATTTTTATTTTAAGTCATAAACATATATCATTAATGGATAATATTTCCTACAGGTGAAATTTTTTGGATACACTTTTTGGTTTGACGTAACACTACTTATATATACGAGTAAAGTTCCGATGATATATAATTTATGCATCTGACTTCAATTCAAAATTTGTGTTTATAAATGCATATGGAGATCACAATATAAGCAACGTGTCATCCATTTAAGTTTTATCGGAATAAAAAATTTATATCTATTCCTGAAAATTAAATTTTTTGTTATGAGCAACTTCCAACAATTGAAAGTTAATGGGGCCAAAAAAGAGAGATGATCCAATTGCAGGGGAATACCACAAATCAAAAGTAATCCTTACAAGAAAATCCAAAATATTCCCATTTTGATATTGTAGCTTTGAACCTTGTACATGAATCATGAACAATATTAATTTACATTGCTTGAAAATTTCAAATCTCACACTTTAACGTAATTGACTTTTTTCAGTGTTTATGATCCACATTTCAATGGAGAACAAATTTGTAGCACTCGACCAGAGTCGCGCAACTATTTACAACTATCAATTGACACAGTAAAAATGATCATGCAAATGTGGTTGGAGCATAAACGTACTTACTCTGCGGCATGATCATCCAAGTAAGATAAGGCAACTGCAGCATGAAAAGCGGCTCCGATGGGAAGAACATCCTCATTGAGAAAAAACTTGGGCGTATGTAAATTATGTATCCCTTTGCTCGGTATCAGTGTCTCATTCTTCATCCCAATCATGAAAAACGCAGCCTTCATTTTCTGGGAATAGAAACTGAAATCCTCTGCTCCCATGCTTGGCAGAATGGTATGTGCATTTGTTTCCCCAAGTAGATCTTGTCCGATCATCTTCGCGTGCAAGTACAAGGATTCATCATTAATGGTCGGAGGGTAAGGTCTCATTCTCTCTTCCATGAAGTCTATCACAGCCGAGCATCTATGTACAGCAGCCTGGGCTTCAATCACCTGTAACATCATGACTTGGAATATTATTTCATAGGACCGTAGACACCAGAAAGAAGTTTGTAAATGTGGGTCCGAAATTGGTTAGCTTTGAAGATAACAGGCATAACAATGCCACTCACTTTAACAACTAAAAACTATGAGGTGAGATTCTAACACACAACTCAACAGGCATAGAACACAAAGGCACTGGATACAAATCTCACCGCTCTCCAATAAAATTGATTGAACTCGTTTGGCATAGATGGGCCATATTGATAATAAAACAAAAATGACTCCTCTCTCTAATAGCTAAAATTTTCCGGTGAGATAGTAGCACACAAATTGTCGGGCATAGATGGGCCGTGTTGGCATAGATTAATAGTTTGCATTATTTTTGCAAAAGCACCTTCCTTAATTACAAATTCCACAAATAGCTTCTTATTTTTTCTTTGTTGGTCAAAATTCATCCACAAGGAAGGTAACCACAAGAAAAATTGCAACTTTGTCCCAGTTCTCAATATCAAAGCTAGTGAAAAGAATCCGAAACTAAAAACCAAACGTTGTGAAAGCAAGAGTACATGACCAAGCACCTCTTTTATTCGCTGCTGAGCAATGTCCAGGCCTTGAGTGGAAGTACTCCTAAAAGTACCACCGAATTTGACAGTCTCTGGAGTTACATTGTCGGCCTGACCACCTTCAACCAAGGTGACCGAGACTACCTATACATTACGATCCAAATTCAAAAGTTAGAAATGAGTTTGGTTAATGCATTCAAAACCATTTTCTACTTTTGAAACAGAAAGACCCTCCAAAACATGTTAGGCAGACTGGTTCCGTCTAACTTGGTTAAGGAACCTGAGAAATGCCGCTGTTTTTTAGTTACATTCCATTCCAATGGAAAGGGAAACAAGACGTGTTTCACTGATGTTTGAGGTAGGAATTGAATTTGGTTTTAGTTGTGAAAACTTTTTTATAGTTGGAAAAAAATTGGAAACAGTGCAGTAATGGTTTTGGCGAATGATTTGAGTACAATATAAGTTGAGGAAGTAACTCAGTTTTAAACCCACAAAAGTTTGCATAGAATGGATTACCGTAAATATTTCATGGGAAAGTCCAAATGAAAAACAAAGTTGTTTCCAAAGCTTTCACAGAAACGCCCAACCTAAATTTCATATGGGTTAAGTAAGATTCATATGAAATTGTAAAAAATTACGAGTAAGGAATTCAACTAAAAGTGGTTACAAAACCAGAAAATTACTTTGGCCTCGAGAGGGTCAGTCTCTCTGGACACAATCTGTTGCAGCGAGAGAATTGACGAAGCCACTGCAGGAACTGGGTCTCGATTTGCATGTGGCTGTGCAGCGTGGCCTCCTCTCCCTGTTATTGTTGCCAAAAAACGACCAGACCCAGCAAGCACTATACCGGGCCTCGAAGCCACCTGGCCAATGGGTAGAAATGGTGAAATGTGTAGCCCAAAAATGGCCTGGGCCCCATCAAGAACACCAGATTTCAATACATGGTAGGCACCAGCATGGGACTCTTCTCCAGGTTGAAATATGAGTTTAATAGTGCCCTTCAGAACAACGGTTACGATCACTAAAGACTCAATTTCAAGGTTTTAGTTTCATTTCTGGAATTCGGGCGTAATATGAAATGTACCTTTATTTGATCTTTTCTCTGCTGGAGTAACTTGGCTGCTCCGAGAAGCATTGTGACGTGAGCATCATGGCCACAAGCATGCATTTTGCCATCGTTTTTGCTCTTGTGCTCCCACTCAACCAATTCCTTCAAAATATGATTTAGTCTGTTTCAACTTCCAAGTGATAATACTGGGATGGAAATAAATCAATCTTTCAACATTGTTATATTACATAAGTTTTGCATATTATTTCCTTGAAATATGACGTGCAGTGGTAAAAATTTTGTTGTCAATATGCTCAATTAAAAAAAATACAATTTGCCTATAACGCTGCAAAAGGTTCTAGTAATGGCAAGAGTAAAGGCTCTCCATGCTGGAAATTTGAACAACCCAACTAAAACAGAACATAGAAATTCACATAACAAGGTGACGTTTGTTTTACGTCCCAACCATAATAGACAGAAGAGTTGATCCGCCACAGACAAGGTTTACTGTTCACGAGGATTAATATATCCTAAATTCTCATGAGAAAATTAATTCTCTTTTTACCATACAAATTTGTCCAAGAATTGTCGATTAAGCAAAGCAACTGTCCACAAGGATCGAGAGAACTCATGTAACATGTCATAATTAACACTAACACCTTAGGTCAGCAAGCTTTTGCGAGATAATTACCCCAAAATCTGGAGTCGAACAGTCACACAAAGTCAACCTTATGAGGGCAACTCCTACTAGAGTAGCTATTTTTGACCCCTAAATTTTAATCTGTATCCTTTAAGACAGGCTAATATATGGATAATGCCACACCATGCTCTTTAAACTTAAAAATAGAACCCAGAATGAATAGTAAACATCTAATTCTAGGGAAGCACTGTAGCAAGATCATTTTTTTTAGCCAGACTGAACTGTGTTTGGATACAGTGTGGTTCTATTAGATTTAATCCCTAACAAAAGCTAGGATAAGGACTCAATTTAGGGCATTTCCTGAGAATTCATAAAATTCTCACAATTTACTAATAATACATTCGTTCACAAATAATTGGCCAGATTTGTAAATTGGAATGTCCAAAAATTATTAAACATTTCCATGTAAGTAAACATGCAATAATTACAAAATAAAGTAAATTACCATTAGTGCTCCTTCCTTCTTATAAGGTGAAGTCAACTCAAAGATTAATAAGGACAAACTTGTTCATTTGTTCCCAATTGAAAATTTAAATTTGAAAGTGCCTAAAACTATATGTCAAGCCAAACCATCCGATTATTTTTGGATGAGAAAGTACTTTTTTGTTTTTCCAAAAGACATACAAAGTACAAAGTCTCTATTTCTCAAATTGGTGGATCAGGCATGGCAACAAAAACATGTATGTAAATCACTATAAACCACTTCAACATTGCATAAATAATTGGTGCAACTTCCTTTTTGGATGTACAAAAATTATTGCAAACTTCTATTTTTGCTATGTTCAATCATTATAAAATTAAATGCTTTACCTATGTTGTAAAGCCAAAAAGAACAAGGCAAAAAGTTATATGAGTATATTTGATGACTAATCTTCCCTTCCATCCCAAAAATATTATGCAATCTATTTTCCATTATATATAACTCAACTTACTAAAACTACGTTATTAAATAAGTTTATTACTACCTCCATCCACAAATAATGGTCCAAATTTCTATGTTGCCAACAGAAATTGGAAACGGGATTGTAGCATGATACTACTCATTTTTTAGCTGTAAAATTAGATTCAATAGCCCATATTTTAATTAAATACATATATTTTTTAAGTTATGGGTTGCTTAAATTTGGACCATTGTATCTGATTCTACGGCTAAAAAATGAGCACTAGCATGCTGTAGCAATCCTGTAACGTCCCAGAAATTACAGGTAAATTTTTCGCGAATTTGAATAATATTGTTAATTGTTTGAAACGATATTATTCATTTTCGTTCGTTATGTTGTAGAAGTTGAACATCATTCGTAGTTATTGTATATCTTTCGTAACCGTTAAAACGCATTTGAAGTTGTTTTAATCTCGTTGTTGATGATTCACGTCGGGGTTGGTCGGTAGTCGTATTTTGTAGCGTAGATCAAGTTTCAAACACTCAAATGCTATTATGAAAGTTGTTACACTTCTATTAGTGTATTAGGGATTACGAGTGTTTTTGAAAGTTTTCGACTCGAGTTGTGAGCACTCAAAATTCCAGTGGCTCTGATCAACCTAAATAGCTGTTGGATCAATCCAAAGTTGCAGATCGATCAATCCAAGTGCTGTTGAATCAATCCAACTGGTCAATATCAGATTTTTAGTTGTTGACTTTGCCACTTCTTCCCATTTATCAAATATATACATATATTTCCCGTATAGAAAGAGGGGGGAAAATGGGGATTCCAACTTTTAGGCTCAGGATCATCTAGCTCGGGATTTCACCCGATATCAAAAAGTGGATTTTTGCAATCCTTGCTTCGAAGAGAACGTTTTGGCGTAAGTTTTCCTTTCTCTCGCGTTCGTTTGTTTTTCCTCGATATCCATGCCTCTCGGGTATGTTGAAATAAATTGGTTTTTCTTATTCCTTAGCTCGTATGGATCATTTTTATATCTAGATGTAATGTGATCCTAATTCATTTGCTAGATCGTCTCGTGGGCCAAAGATTCGGTTTTTACGAGGCGATATGATCTTGAATTGTTCGTCGTTTGACTTTGAGACTTCCACACTTTCTTATCACTGTTACAAGGCGTATGTATTTACAGAAGTATCGTCAATTTCTATTTTCGTTGAATTTGTCTCAATTTCCGTGTCGAGTTGCATTAAAATAAATTGTTCGAATTTATTTCTTATGTTTCGTAGGCAACTTCTTTATATAGATTCGTCTCGTTTTGTATGGCGTAGAAAGCTCGTTGGCATAGTTATTAAAGGCGCAAGGTGCACCAAGGCGCCAAGGGCTCCTGGAGCCCGAGGCGCAAGGCGCAAGGCGAGGCGCGCACCCGAATGACATGAGGAGCAAAAATTAAAAAATTGACAAACATTATTTTTAGACTACTAGTAAAGTTATATAATATTATACTATCAATAATTCAATACTAAAAGTCATGACAACCAAAAAATAAAAAAGAGAAAAATCTTAATAAAGGTTTAAAATATTAAAAACACAAAGCCAAAGGTTTCCAGTCCTACTTCTTAAACTTACTAAAAGTTTCAAATCCTAAATATAATAGGTTTCTAAGCACACTAA
>MKEJ01024358.1:0-10498 GCA_001753735.1 Embelia ribes | reverse complement strand
CTTCAAGTTGTTGTTCTTAGACTCCATCGAGTGATTTGAATGTTTTGATTGAGGATTAGAGATGAAAGGCAGAGGAAGTCCCACCGGGCGTGCCAAATTTGTAACCTCACAAAATCCCATGTTTAAATAAATAAGACAGGAAAATTGAAAAATAATATAATTTTATTGATTTGAATTTAATCGAGTACAATCCTCTATAATTTCTAATTACAAGAAATACAGTCCTTTGATTCTTCTCCTTAAATACTTAATCTGCAGCTTCAAAAGCTTATTGCGGATCTAGCTGGATTTTGTTGAAGAACACTTGATCTAAGGGCTTCGCGCTTGATCTTGAATCTGCCTGATGTTCTTTAATTTCTTCGCGATGTTAAAGAAATGATGAGCTTTTCTTTGAAACGATTGATCTATGGATTCGATAGCTTATTGCTGATCAAACTGGATTTGTTGAAGAACACTTGATTCAAGGCTTGAGCAACTTGATCTCGAATCTACCTGATGTTCCTTGAGTTCTTTGTGTTCTTGAAGAATTAATGAGTTTTTGACTTTGAAATATTTGATCTGCGGCTTCGATAGCTTATTGCATATCAAATTGAGATTTGTTGAGGAACTCCAGATTCAAGGGCTTGAGTAGCTTTACCTCGAATCTGGTTGATGTTCTTTACGTTCTTGAAGAAATGTCAAACTGTTCTTAGCGTTCTTCAATTCCTTCAAATGTTTGAGTTTTTCCATTTTTTGCTTCTTCAAAGTTTCTTTTTGTAGCTCGAAGAATGCTCTTGCTGTGTCTTGCTTGCTTGATGCCCTTTTTTTGTGTCCGGGTCCTTTGAAATGAGGCCTTGACCCTCATTTTATAGTGTTTGAGGAGGAGTAAGTAAGGTAATAGAATATACTTTCGACATATTTCTTTAATTTACTGCCTTAAGAGAATAATAATTTAATTATTCTCTTTAATTTATTTATTAATTATCTCATTTTAATTATGAGCTTAATTAATTCAACGGGATTTAAGACGAACGGGCTCATGTCACTTGGTTCTTTTGCTTTAATTGAGCTTCAAGACTTGTAACCCATTTTACTTAGCTCTTTTACTTTAATTGGGTTTCAAGATTTGGCCATTTTACTTTAATTGGACTTTGAGACTTGTGCCTTGTTCTTTAATTTAATTGGGTCTTAAGGTACGTGGTCCATTTTTATGTCCCATAAAATTTGTGTGTTTATACTGCTATAAAACATCCACGTCTTCACAAATTATCTAGTAAAAAAAATAGTCCTATATATTGCAGTCCAAATGAAAAAAGCTAAACGAGGAGTTTTAACCATCCAAACTGGCTTCTAAGGAAACGACTCAGTCCTACCTTGTAAAAATCACGAACTAAGAATACCCCCTTGCTAGATGTCCTCTACACCTAAATATGCTCTCTCATGTCTGTTAGGTGTGCATCATCCAGAATGCCAAAAAAAGTTGTCAAAGATTTTAATTCCCAGTCATGAAAATTGCATATGAAGCTAGGGTTTCAAGAGATACCTAAACTAGTCAAGGTAAAATTATTACTTACAGAGATGTCTATTAGAGATAAGAACAAAACGTTTGAGAAAGTATCATAAAAGGAGCTTGCTCACACCAATTATCCAACTAAAACCAAATACTATCTCCTCTGCCAACCTAAAAATGTATTTGACGAGAGAAACTATCCCGCACGTTCATAATCCCCTTCCACACACTATGTCGGTGAATAGTCGAAAGAGATTGAGGCTTTCAAATCCCGAAAGACTCACAGTATTTTACTATGATAATTTTTCTCTACCAACTATCTTGCTCTATCCTAAACCTCTAGAGCCATTTCCCAAGCAGAGCTTTATTAAAATCATCAAACTTCCTAATTCCTAACTCTCTATGATAAATAGGAGAACAAACTATGTCCAACTTGACCAAACGATATTTGAACTCGTATCCCAAACCATCACAAAGAAAATCTCTTTGGAGTTTCTAAAGTCTCTTCTGAATAGAGACCGGTATACGAAATAAAGAAAGCATGTATGTATGAATACTGGATAATGTACTTTTAATTATCATAAGATAACCACCCTTGGACAAATATTGACTCTTCCAGGAAGCCAACCTACTCTCAAATCTCTCAATAGTCTGATTCTAAATCGAAACATCCTTATAAAAGGACCCTAATGAAGGCCTAAATAAGGCTTGGGAAGAAACTTAATCTTACACTCGAACGTAGACACCAAATTCTCCAATCCAAAAGCATTCCCAACCGGATAAAGAGAACTCTTACAAAGATTAACTCGCAATACGGAAATAGCCTCAAAACACAACAAAGCACTGTATCTAATGCTCTCCACCCTAAGCTCGCACATGATCAAAGTATCATCCGCGAGAAGGATATGAGAAACAGAACAATCCTTACCACTTGATAAAGGGATATCAAACCCAACTAAAAGTCCTTTATTTTCCATTATAGAAATGACTAAACTAAGCCCTTCCATTAACCAAGATGAATAGAAAAGAGGACAAAGAATTGCCTTACCTTAAACCCCTAGAGCTCTCATAGAAACCTTTAGGTATGCCATTGACTAAGACTGAAAATCTAACCGAACTAATGCAAACCCAAATCCACTTCCTAGATTTACTGCCAAAGCCTATCCATTCAAGCACAAACATAAAGAACTCCCAATTTACATGGTCATATACCTTTTCAATATCTAATTTGCAAAGTAAACTAGTCTCACCAGTTCTATAATGGGAATCCACACACTCATTAGTAATGAGTGGCATATCTAGAATTTGGCGACCACCGACAAAAGCATGTTGAGAGGGAGAAATGATGGAATCAATCATAATTTTAAGTCTATTGGACAAGATTTTGGCTATAATCTTGTATACACTCCCAACCAAGCAATAGGTCTTAAATCTCTAATATCTTTTGCCCTCCCTTTTTAGTAATTAACATAATAAATGTTGCTTTCAAACTATGCTATAATAAGCTCATTCATATAACTCTTTTAACATTTCAGGCATATATACTATAAGAAAATCCCCTCCTTGCTAAAAGAAAGCCATAGAAAAGCCATATAATCCGGACACTTTATCCCATCTAAAGCTAAATATAGCGAACCTAACTTCTTCCGCTGTGAAGGGTCTTTCCAACCACTTAGACTGAGCATTAGAAATTGACCAAAAAGGAAGGCCTTGCATTGAGGGTCTCCAAAGTTCTCCCTCCTTATAAAGATCTTTATAAAAGCGAATGATTCCCTTCTCAATTTCCTCTACCTTTGTTCTAACCTTTCCATGAAAACTCGTTTTACTGAGGTGATTGTGGTGCCTATGAAAATTAGCCATCATATGAAAAAATCTAGTATTTTAGTCCCCTTCCTCCATAAACAAGCACCTAGACTTCAATCTCTAAGTAATCTCCTTGCTAAACAATAATCTCTCGGCCTCTCTCTTTGAATACATCCTATGCAACCTATCCACCACATTGAGAACACATTGGCCATCTCTCTCATCAAGTTCTATAATGTAGCTAAGAAGACTATTTGTGACGTCCCAGAAATATGTGTAAATTTTTTGAGTACATAAATGAGTGCATTATGAGTTTTATGCATTGTTTATGTCATTTGTGTTGTATAATTATTGCTATATGAGTTGTGAAAAGTACTTAGAACATTTCCATATGTATTCATATATGTTTAAATACATAATTAGATTTTAATTGTGCTTTGTACCTTTGTGATAGATTAACCATGTCATTAAGGGTTAATCTTATATTTATATGTATTAGTATGTGTTATTCTATTATTACACATGCATACATGTATGTTTAAAGTAAGTGTTTGAAAGTCAATATTAGTGGTTGAGAGTGACGTGTCCGACGGTTGGACACTATGGTCAGACAAAATGGCAGAGTCCCAAAATTTAGAAAAAAAAAAGAAGAACATTTTGGAAATTTATGGTTTGTTCGATCGTTGTCCGCCGATAGAAAATGGTTGAATACACCGACTCAATAACTGTCAGACGACTCTGTTTTGCTTTTTCACTTTTTACTCCTTATCTCCGTGGTTGGTGGGTTGAAAAATCCACTTTAACCATTTGAGAAAAATGAGAGAGAGAGAGAGAGAAAGAGAAAGAGAGAAAGAAAGAGAGAGAGAGAGAGAGAGATAGGGCTTGGGGGATTTTATGGGTTTTGATATCTTCGATATTGATTCATCTACTTGAGGCTATTGTTTTTAAAAACAAAGTTGATATCCAAGTTCCTTAGTTCGAGAGCATCGTTCTAATGTAAGTCTCATTCTTTCTTTCTTTCGTTTATCTCGTTTTGATATACATGTTATTTTTGTCTTTTGAAATAAAATTGATAAATTTGTTTCTTATCTCGTGTACAAAATTTTTATATATAGGTTCGCCTTAATTCAAAAAATGGATCTAGAACGTATTTGGGGGTTCATTCGAGGAGTTTCAAGGGGGATTTTTAGAGTTGAAGTTTAGAGTCCATTCGGGGCTTTGGTATGGTAAATTCAGAGTAATAAAATAAATTAGTGTTTATGTTAGTAGTCGTCATGTATAACAAGTATCGTTTCATATTCAGGTATTCGAGTTTATCGTATATTGATTCTCTTTTATTATTGAGTTTATTGTTATATTTATTTTTGAGCTATGGCTAATTGATAACATCTCTATCATTTATTCGAGCATGAGCAAAACATACTTTTCATAACTTATTCATGTCATATGAGCATGAGCATTCAAGCATGAATATTCGAGTATGAGCATTCGAGTATAGAAACATGAGCATGTAAATCGAGACATATAGAACATGAAATTTGAGGCACAAAGAAGCATAAACATTTGAGTCAAGTCTTTTGCTTTCTTTTTCGGGACTATAATTGCTTTTATCCAACTAAAATCTCAGAATTTTTATGAGCGACCTGACAGCTCTAAGTCGGGCCTATAATAAGGGGTTATTCCTTGAGAGGATCATCATGGTAAAAAGGGCATTTAAGAGGCCCAAATGGTGAGGTATGGACATTCATGGAGTCTACATTCGAGAGATGCTAATCCCAAACTTTTACTCTGAGTCGAATATGAGATTTGAGTTCGAGATTAATATATTCGGGATTCAAGTTTTGGGTTTAAGTGATGAGATTCAACAAGCATTTTAAAGTATTTGTATTACTGACAACTTACATACCCCTCATATCATAGGCATGTTTCCCTTATCATACGAGAAACATATTGGATTATGAGTATTAGTAGTTGCATTCATGTATTTTGAGTACTTCGTAGGCTCATATTTATGGTATTACTGAGAATCTAATGGTATACTTTTATTTTCATCTTTTGTATTCTATTTGTTTTGTAGGTGTCGAGGAGGGCATGCGACATGCTTAGTCAGCTTATGCTTTATGTTGATATCTTTTGGATTCGTACCGAGTCGATGACTTTATGTTGTCATCTTTCTTGTTGTACTTTTGTAGCCTTGATGTTGAAGCCGCAATATGATAGTTTTTCATAGCTTTGTTGTATCATAGCTTCAACGTCATTCACTTATATTGTAGTCAAGACTTAGTTTGTTTAAATGTAATAACTTTCTTTTGTTGGTAAACAAGCAGCTTGATGTATTTGTAAACTTGATGTTTACTTTGTTGTTATTGTTGTGGTACATATATGCATGTTTGGGTTATGACTTTCTATATGTATATTAGCATATCGAGCTTCGTGTATGGGACTGTATTCGATCATATTAATTGAATACTTTTAGGTATTTGTGTATTACGTATTTTTCATAGGTTTGTGTCTCCAGGTTGTCGGGATTTGGGATGCGACAGGTTGGTATCAGAGTTAACTGGGTTATGAAAACTTTGGTGGCTTTTTGGTAGGGTTTATAACCAAGTCGAGTCAGGGTAATGAGTCAGGTTTGTTTTCGTGTTTCATGTTTGTGTTTATATATCTTGGCAATACATTATATATACAATCGTGGTTTTATCTTCTTCTGTTTATGATTGAATATGACGAGTAGAAGACGGTAAGTGGTCTTGGTACCCATAATAGAGGATGCCAGGGAGGTAGAAGAGCTCGAGGTGATGGAGATCGAATGGAAGGATATGGTGAAGAAGAAGCGTATCTGAGGTACATCCGAGAACAAGTAAAAGAGGAAGTCGAGGTGGAGATCAAGGAGGTGGAGAATATCCCTCCACTCAAGGACATTGATAAGGAGAGTTTGGAGAAGAGTGGGGAAAAGGCTGATAAACTTCAACCTCAACCTCGAGATGTGCTCGTCCTCAATTGGGGGTGGATATGCTTTAAACTATAGATGAAGCATTCCAGAGACTGGCAAGGAGTACGAGGGATGAGACTAATGAGACTCGAGTCTCAATGGCTTAGATCCACTTTAGACGTATGGATCCTCCTATCTTTATTGGAGATCCAGAACCTATTCTAGCTTAGTAGTGGCTCATGGAAATTGAACGCATCTTCAAGGTGCTTTATATTCGGGACGACGGTCTGAGAATGGTAATGGCACCTTTATGAGGCAAATATAGAATGGTGGAGGAGCCAAGAGGAGGTGTACGGGCAAAACAATTTAATGTGGAATGCTTTTAGCAATCTTTTCTTGGACAATTTCTTTCCCAATACTCTTTTGAAAGGAAAGTGAGTTGACTTTCTAAATCTCACTCAGATGAATATCTTGGTACATGAGTATAAAAAAAAGTTCATGACTCTTTTTTGTTACATGTCGAAGCTTGTTTCGATGAAAAATATTCAGTGTCATCGTTTTGTCAAGGGACTTCATCATTCAATCCAAATTCCTGTTGCAGTGGGATTTCATCAAACTTATAATCTTGGTGTCAATGTGGCTATGGAAGTTGAAGTGAGCATAGCCACTCGACATCTTTCAGATTTTTGTTCCGAGTCCCATCCTCCTAGGTCTTCGGGCCAACACTTGGGTGGATCTTCCATTCGTGATTCGAGGAATCATTAGCAGGCTCGTAAGGGTTATGGTGGTAGTGGTGCTAGTGAAGAGGGATTGAATGTTAGTGGTGGAGGTGATAGTAAGAAGAGATCACCTTGCACCTTTCATTCTTATACATCTCGAGGGTGATCTCAGTCCGGACGAGCTACTCCTTCAAATTCTTCGATTCGAGGTTCTGATTATTATAACTGCGGCTAGTCGAGACATTTATCTTGGGAGTATTCTATTCTTGTTATATGTATCCTATGTGGTATCGAAGCATATATTTAGACTGTGTACCCCCAAGCATTTGTCGAGCTTACGACAACCAAGGCCATGTGCAGACTTGATGTCTAGAAAGAGTTTTTGCTGTTCCGAGCTCTCGTGGACCCACATAGTCTTCCCTTCGATAGCGGCTCATAGTCTACCTTATATGGGGCCTACTACTTTATTTGATGTGGACATTAGCGTGCATGGTTATCTCAGGGAGGTCACCAGAGGGGTGGTACTCATGGCAGGTTCAAGCAGGAACACTCTTCGCATACTCAAGCATATGTTATGCCGCAAGCTACTGATGTAGTTGAGCCCTTTGTTATGCGAGGTATTGTTACTTTTCTTTCTACTTAGGTGCATGTGTTGTTTAACATTGGTGCATCTAAATCATTCATTGTATCATGTTTTGCATCCATTCTGGAATTATCTGTTAAATGTTTATATACTTTTATATTCGTTGATACTCTGATGGAGTTAACTTTTCGTATTGATCGAGTTTGTTTGGGTTGTGAATTGATAATTGTTGATAATACTTTTGCGTATGATTTCGTGATATTCGGTATGCTGGGATTCGATATTATTATTGGCATGAATTTGTTGACACAGTTTCATGCCACTATTGTTTGTGAAAAAAGGCAAGTTGAGATGAGAACTTGTGCGGGAGTTAATGTTTATTTTCAGGGAGAGCTTGAGGATGTCTTTCCCCTTTTTAAGGCATTCTCGTTCTAGCTTGTCATGTATGTTCGTTAATCTTTCGTTTTTTGAGGAGGCAAATTCAGGGATAGAATTTCTTTTGGTTGTTCATAACTTTCCATATTTTTTTCCTGAGGATAATGTTGGACTCCCTCCCGATAGGGAAGTAGAGTTTTTGATTGGCTTATCTATCACACCTTATTCTTTGGCACCTGCTCAATTGGGGGAGTTGAGGATACAAATAAATGATTTAAAGGAAAAGGGTTTTATTTAGCCGAGTGCTTCATTATGGGGTATTTCGACCTTATTCGTGCCAGATAAAGATGGTTCTATGCAGATGTGTATCAACTATTGTAAACTCAATCGAGTCATTATTAAGAATAAATATCCTTTACCGAAAATTGATGATCTTTTTGATCAATTATGAGGTTTACACTTCTTTTTAAAGATCGATTTTTGTTCGGGCTATCAATAGCTTAAGGTTTGAACAGAAGACATCCTTAAGACTGCATTTTGTACTTGGTATGGTCATTACGAGTTCCTTGTAATGCCCTTCGGTCAGACTAATGCCCCAGTAGCATTTATAGATCTTATGAATCGGATATTTCATCCTTATTTCTATAGGTTCGTGGTTGTATTCATCAATGATATCTTGGTTTATTTGCCTACTAAGGAGGTATATCGAGAACACCTTCAAATCAAACTTTCCACTCTTTGGGAATATCAGCTTTATGCACAGCTTTCAAAATGTGAATTTTGGTTTGGGTACGTTCGTTTTCTTGGCCATGTTGTTTCAGACAGTTGCATTGCTATAGATCCTTCTAAGATTGAAGTTATTACCAAATGGGAACGATCAAAATCTGTATTCGAGATTCATAGTTTCTTTGGGCTTGCAGGCTATTATCGTCGGTTCGTTAAAGACTTTTCTCATTTAGCAACCCAATGACGTAACTTACTTGCAAGAGTGTGAAGTTCGAATGTAACTCACAAAGCAAGGAATTCTTTCTTACTTTGAAGGCTTTGTTGACTACTGCTCTTATTCTTGTTATTCTGGTATGAGGGCTTAGTTACATGGTGTATTGTGATATTTCAAAGGAAGGGATGGGTTGTGTTTGGATGTAAGATGGGAAGGCGATTACTTATGCATTGAAGCAATTCAAGGTTCATGAGAAGAATTATCCAACTCGTGACTTAGAATTTGGAGCCATAGTATTTGCATTGAAATATTGGCGACACTACTTATACGGTGAAAAGTTTAAAGTCTTCTCTGATTACAAATCTCTTAAGTTTGTTTTCACTCAGCATGTCTTGAATATGCACCAACGTAGGTGGATAGAGTACCTAAACCAATACAACTTCGATTTAGAGTATCATCCCAGGAAGGCCAATGTGGTTGTGGATGCTTTGAGTTGCAAGACTCGTTGCTCTATAGCTTGTTTAGTCATAGACAAGTGGGAGATGTGGTGTGTTCTCAATGAATTTAGTTTAAAAGTTGTTGAAGCGGAAGGAGGAGCTTTATTGTTAACAATCGAAGTACAACCTACTTTGATTTCGCGCGTGATTGAGGTGCAATATGTTGATGATGAATCTGATACGTATCATGTTCATGATATTTCTGAGCATGGTCTTGATAAATGAGACATATTTGATGATGACGGATTGCTCTTCCAAGTTCGTCATTTTGTTCCTAGTTCTATTCGGGATAAGGTTCTTAGGGAGTCTCATCATTCTTGTTTAGTGGTTCATCCAGGAGGTACCAAAATATTCCACAATGTTTTTCATCAATTTTGGTAGCCTGGTATGAAGAAAGATGTAGCAGAGTTTGTGTTTTGTTACCTTACATGCTAGAAAATTAAGGTTGCATAAACGTCCCGGTAGATTGTTGCATCCGTTGCCTATTCCCAAGTGGAAGTTGGAGCAGATAACTATGGATTTTGCTATGGGGTTACCTAAGTCGAGACGGGGTTGCAATGTTATTTGGGTTATCATAGATCATTTGACAAAGTCTTCTCATTTTCTTCTAATTCATACGACCGAATCAGTTGAGAAATTTTGTTGAAAATATATTGATGAGATCTTTCATTTGTTTGGGGCTCCTATATCTATCATGTTAGATCAAGATCCTAGGTTCATTTCACAGATTTTGTTGGTCTCTAAGCAACTTTAGGAACTAATCTTTTACGAGTACGGCATTTTATCTGCAGACATATAGTCAATCCGAGTTGACTATTCAAACTCTAGACGATATGCTTCAGGCATATGTCTTTGATTTTGATGGCAGTTAGGAAGAACATATTAGCTTGATCAAGTTTGCATATAATAACAGCTAACATACGAGTATTGAGATAGCATTGTTCAAAGTATTGTATGGGTGTCCATGTAATTCTCCTATATGTTAGGCAAAGGTTGGTGACGGTACGTTGCTTAGACTAGATTTGGTGCAAGAAACAACTTGGAACGTTCAGTTGATCAAACGGCGGTTGGAAATGGCTTGTAGTTGACATAAGAGTTATGTCGATGTTCGACGTCAACCTTTATCGTATAAAGTTGGTAATCATATATTCTTGAAAGTT
>MKEJ01024356.1:0-11765 GCA_001753735.1 Embelia ribes | reverse complement strand
ATCTAAGAAAGTTAATAACAACAAATACACATATACCAATGTACACATTACTAACTAAATTATCCACTCATAAAAATTAATTAATTTTATGATATAATTTATGCAAATTAATAGTTTAAATTTCTAAAAGCTTAAAATCTAAGAAAATTAATAACAATAAGTTATTAAGATAACAAGTTTATACCAATCAAGATGACGGAAGATCGCACTAGTAGTGGCAACAATTAGAAAGAGGGAGAAAGAGAATAAGAATATAAGGAAAAAAATAAGCCTGTAAATCTGTATGATAAATAAGGGGAGGTGGAACTTTGGGATGCGTGCAAGTTTTAGCAAAAGAATAACGTCAGAAGTACAATTCGAGACGGTTTAGAAACGAAAATTTCTTTTGGGATGAAATAGAAACCGATTTGCTTTGAAAATAATATAGGGACGAAATGGCAACGAAAATAATTTAAAGACTGATTAGGCACAAAATTTGTTTAGAGACCAATTGATGAATAAAATTTGATACCATTAGAAACAGACTAGTTTCGTTGGAAATTAATTGTTAATTAGTTGGAACTGGAAAAACTTAGAGACTGATTGGGAACTATTTTTTTTGGTCTCAATTTCGGTTGTCAATTAGTTGACAATATTGGCGGTAGATTTTGCTGCCTTTATTTTGGGATTGAAGTTTCTATCACTAATTTTAGCGACAGATTTACATTGTTTTGTTGTTGCCAAAATTGAAAAATAAATATTCCGTTCTTAAATCGTCTCTAATTAACGATTGCATCTATTCTGTCTCTAAATTCCGTTGCAAATTTTTTATTTTTAAGTAATTTGTTCTTTCATTTTCATAGAGTCAGTTGCACAACTCTTCTTAAGTGCTCCCTCTTATTATGATCACATGCTTTGATTCAATAGTTGTCATTTGAAGTCTCCACTTAACTGTTTTGCTGCATTTGTTATAAACATGATGTGTTACCCACTTTATCCGTTTGATCTTGCACGTTGGCATTTACATTGCCACGTTAACATTCCATTACTAGTCTATTTATACTGGTTAAATTAATTTATCAAGCCTTGTTAATTTTAAGTTTTTGTCATCATTTAAAATAGGCTTAATCGAACTCTAAACTTGCAATTTCATAATAAATTAATATTATGTAATTAATTTATTTAAAAACTTTATTTCTGGCTTACGCTCACTGGTAACCCCTTTTTAAATTGAATGAATGCAACTATTCCCACACATTTTTTTTAATTGTGCAGTTAATAATATTTTCAGACGTCAAACCATTCATCAACCTTATCAGGCTTGAGCTCGTTTGAAATTAGCATATGCTTCATCAAATTAATTGAAGTTTTTATTGAGACTTTTAATCATTAATTAATCATTTCATGTAAACTTAATTAATAAAATAGTGATGTAAGCAAATGCTTAATTAATTAAAAACAATGTAAACATATATGCATCACTTGAACTTTCGGTGTAGTTTGATCAACACTTAATTTTACCCGCGGTTTGATTGGTTTTTTAACTTTTGTTGGATAGTAATTTCATATTTTATTATGCTTATATCGAAGTACTTGCCTACGTAATTCGATTCATCAACACTTATGGGTTGGATCTATTCTACAAAACAAAAATATGTACATTTTCCCCAAAAATAGTCGATTACAATTAGTATAGTAACACTTTATTTCTCTTACTACTATCATTTCTTGAACTGATGATAGCCCCTATGTATATAGGAAATATTTGCGGCCAAAACCATAAATCGCTACACTTTCATATGCACGAATCACGACAATGTTCTTGTCATCAAATGCTTAAGGTGCACCAGAAGAAATACCGACTTGATACAATGAATTATTGAAAGTTTAACAGCTAATTTCAGTTATCGGAAATATAAAATCGGACCATAACTCTTCACGCAAATTCCTAATGGATAGCTCACTTGTGCACTTTGATGCACGGCCTTGGTTGGCCCTCGGTCAGGTCGCCACAAGTGCGCTATTATCAAGGAAAAAACTTTGCCCAACTCAAGGAAAGGATTCGTGGCCAATATCGAACTACATAAATTTTGGTAAGTATCTTCCAACCCAACCAAAAATTTAAAAATATTCTTTGCGGAAATTTTAGTAATAAAATTTTTGTAGGTATCACATGAATACCCATTCAAGTGCAATGCTCGGGCGCATCAATTGTGTCCAATTCTTCCCATAAATTCTCAAGATGACTATAATATTCGGTAACCGTGGTGTTGCCTTGGCATATTTCATTGATATCCTGTTTGATACGATAATTTTTTGATGTGTTGTCTTGGGTAAAGCAAACACAGAGCTTGCCGCTCGTCCCATAGTTGAATGACAATGTTGCAATACATCAAACTTGGAGTCGGAGAAGCATCAATGGAGTTGAACAAACAAGATAATACAACATCACTGCATCTATCCCAAGCCTCGGCCTGCGTGGTGTTTCTTCTGGGCCTCGGTGTGGTCTCAATTACAAACCTTAGTTTTTTTTGGCATTGAATGCGCGGTGCATGGCACGTTGCCATGCAAAATTATTTTTTCCATTGAAAAGTGTGGGTACGAGAACAAGATTAGGGTGACGAGCAGGGTAAAGATAGTAAGGTGAATTAGGATCAATTGTACTAGAAGATGTGTCTACAGTGGGAATAGAATTAGTAATAGTAATAGTAGAATATGCAATTTTGTTTATCCTACTCCCATCCCCCAGTCTGACTGAAAAAGTCAACAATCGTAACGGTAATAATATGCCTACAAATTATTTATAAAAAAAATATATATACAAAATTGATTTATATGATTTATGATTGTTATATCATGCTATTATTAAAAAAGAGGTATATATGTGATAATGTGGCCAATTTTAAACCAAATAATCTAAGTATATATTACTTTTTTATACCAGTAATTTGTATATATACCACTGCTCTAAATGAGATTGAAAATTTTCTATCTCAACTGTGCACAGAACAATCCATGAGTACATGGTATTAAACCTTCTATGAATTTATCCATACCATAATTTCTCCATAACTAAGAATTGCAACACTTATGGATCCCAGTAAATTTTGGAAAATACTATACTCACTAACAAAATATACCTAAAAGGCACATTAGCTGACATGGATATTTATGTGTTATAATTTAATTCCTAATTTAATAATCATTAGTTTTCATGTATTGTAATTCATTTCTATATATTAGTCCGGTAATATTTTCAAATAGATTTTTGGGGTGTTAAATTTATCCGTAGGGCTCTTGCTAAAGAGGGGGAGACTAGAATTAGAAATTATATGATACAACAAGCTTAGATAAGACAAAAGATAGTGCTCCAATAAGAAATTGCCACGTCATCAACTTAATTGTATCACCACTCTTTAATTCACCCTTAAAAATAATTGTCAAAGCAATTAATTTGCCAATGCAAACAAAACCAACTTAATAACGTTTGTTACAATTTGTCAAAGATATTACAAACACAACATTTACATTTCATCTACTCACTGACCTTTGCCAGCTATTTAATATGCAAAAGACGTATTTAAAATAAAATAAATCGCGTAGAGCCAAAATATTGCAGTTACATTTTTGTTTTCGATATTAAATTTATTTTGTATGTATAACTTTCACATTAACTTTCAAGAGGATAAATTGAAAATTTATTAGTTACGATTTGTTATATGGACGAGTTTAATATAATTTTGTATGCAATCTAAAAACTCGGTGGACGTAATATACAATTTATGTTATCAAATTCTTACAATTTTTTATTTGAAATTATTTTTCTTACGTTTACAATCGGAAAAGGGCTAAGCATGCCAAATTTATGTTATGTGTCAAAATTATGAGTATTTTTCATTAATTGCATATCTTTTCAAGCTATAGTATTTTTTTTTCCCAGATGTACATACACTGAACGAAAATAATTCTATTAATTAATATTATGAATTTTCGGACATCGGTGAAAGAATTAAGTTTTTATCCACCGTTGGTGTACGAATTGGTACACAAGCGGTGTTATAAATCTATGACCCGTGCATTATGGATGGAGGCCAACTAAATAACTGCCAAATAGGCCTACATGTCATGCATCTGCATACTGCTTGTGTACCAATTCGTACACCGGCGGTAGATATAAACCTTACTCTTTAATAAAAGTCATCTATTAATTTGATGATTTGCTCCCTGGAGTATGTTACATTCTCTAGGAGTCTAGGACTAGAAAAGCAAAAAATAATCAATAAGCTAAGGCTAAACACCAATCCTAATAAGAGTTTGCTTTTTGAGCTGTTGCCAAAATCTCTTTTGCATCTTCTTTTAAGTTAGTTTTTCTACCACTGCTTATTTCAACAGGTTCTTGGCAAAAAAAGCTGCTGCTTCTGAAGGGGCCATACAAAATATACAAGCATACATGGCTTCTTTGGTTGCAGCTTATAATTTCTATCTTTTCAACATTTTTGCTTAAAATTTGGATATTTGCTTTTTTTTTTTTTTTTGGCCTAAATAAATTTTAAACTTGTTGTATCAAATACTTTTTTTAATAAAAAATAAATTGCCTTATTAATTTAAAAAGTGTAGCAAAACAAGACAAAAATAGGAAAAATAGTAGAAAGTATAAAATTGTTAGATCAAATCACACGTGTTTAACATAGGGTAGGCTAAAGGTACTTCCAAGGGCGGGTTTAACATGCTCTAGAGCAATAGGTCCTATAAATGCTCTTACAAAAATTTCCAATTTTCGCAACAACTTCTCATTCTCTTTTTGTTTTCACTTGCTTCTGAAAATATGGAGAGTTGCAATTCATTGAAATCTATTTTCAAATTCTGTATCTCCCTTTTCCTATTCTCTCTGAACTTGGATTCCACTGCAGCAGGTAGTTTAATTTGACTCTAGCTATTGAACATATAAACAATTTTTTTCTTTGTTTTTTTTTTTTTTTTTTTTTTTTTTGGGTTATTTTTTCAAAATAAGTTCGTAAAAACTTGAAAATTACACACTGATAACATTTTTGTAATTTGTTTTATTAGTGTCATAGTTGTGATGGCGATGAATGATTTGTAATTAAATGATGCTAATCTATTGTTTTTTATTACAAGTCTTTTCCTTTAAGGCTATTTTTCATTATATGTTCATTAATCACAATACCCGCCGAGATTTTTGTTTACAATACCAAAATTTGAAAACTTCAAGCTAAGAACTTTTGTTGTATCATTTGTTTTGGTTTGTGTGGGAGTTATATATACATGGATAGATGGTGTTAACTTGGTGTTTTTATTTTCAGAGGATCCAACATGTAAGAATGTAAATTGCGGGGAAGGGACGTGTGTGGCTTCGTCTTCTATTATTGCAGGATATGATTGCGAGTGTAACGAAGGATGGAAGCAATTTCAAGCTGCTCCCTTGTTGCCCGCTTCTTGCGTTATTCCCAACTGTGAGCCTCTGTCGTCTCTTTCTATATCAACCAATAGTATACAATATATTTAAACATACACTTTTAATGTGTTAGTAATATCTCGGCATACATTTTTTGAGCAGTCGCAAGTCTTATGGAAATAAAATTACAAAAAACATAGCACAATTTTATATATGGTTTGGTTTAATATGGATGCATTCCTTTATATTGTATGTATCGGTGACTTGCATGAATGATCCCTATAATATCTTTAACTGAGATGCTAATATTTGGTGCTCGGGTCTGGAAAAAGATGACATATTTGGTCCGTTTCATATTCCATTTCGAATATTAAAACCTTAAAATGATCAAATTAGGGAGACTATTATTGAATTATTAAAAGAAGAAGAAGAAGAAGTAATTTTACCTCTAAAATTTAGGAAAGGGTTCACGTGCTTTTATCACTTATGCCTTTAAAGTTATCAATGGTATAACATGTTCAAAACTTGGGTACTATATTGTTGCAACTAAAACTAAGGGGACTAAATAAATTTTAGTTGAAACTATGGGGATTTGATTGTTTAAATATTACTTAAATAAAATCTCGAGATGTCTAATTAAATTTTAAGAAAACACAGGATGATCCGTTTGTTATTTTAAATCTTGTCATGCGCAAATATAACTTATGACTTATCCACACTAAAAAATACCACAGGAAAACCTATTCTATGAATTGATTCCGGAAACAATTTTTAAAAAATTGCAACATGATTGTTACGCAGGCTCGCTTAATTTCCAGTGCGGTAGCGGAGCTCCACCGTCGTTGCCAGTGATTCCTCTGCTCGATTTCTTGAATCGTAAGCATTATCGTTAATTTTCCATAAATCTGGGGCAAATTTTGAATTTGCGAGACTTAATTAGAAGCTTAGCTATTTTTATTTAATTTATTTTATTTTATTCTTTTTCTAAAAGAAATTGAGAACTAATTCAAATAATCACAGCTTGCAATCTTGTGTGGTGCAATAATGGGGAGTGCATAGTGAATGGGACCGGACACTATTGCCAATGCCAAAATGGAAATGAAAATTTGTTTGATAATCCAGCTTTTGCTTGTTTCCCACAATGTAAGTTGTTACAATAATAATACTTTATATCACATTATACACCTTTGTTTGTTCTTAAAAGATAGCCTCGATTTGTCTATTATTTATATTAAAAAAATTTAATTAATACTGAGAGACAATTTAATTTTTTCTCTAATTTTTCGAAAATACCCATGCTAAATTAGAGAGATTTTCTTAAAATTGTAAAAATATGATATTAAATAGGGACATCTTAATAAAATTATTTTTTTATCTTGATTTCTAATAAAGAAAGTGTTTTATACATTAGCATGAAAAAAAAAAAAGAAAATGAGATTATTTTTTTAGGAACGGAGGATGTAATTACTACTACAATTTCCTAGAACTAATAATACTAGTTTTCCAATTAATATCAAACATTGGGATTGTTTGGTCGCAGCTTAATTATTAATTCCGTCTTTTTAATTTATTTTTTTTAAACTAGGCAATATTTGGCTGTCAGCTTTGAAGTTTAGTTTATTTGTTATTTTAACCTAAATACGCTAGAAATTTTAAGCTGAAGATGAATTCAAATTTTTTTACTAGATATTAATAAATTGACTTATTTATTTAAAAGTTATAATCAAACAAACTCAGTACAAACTTCTCTGTAAAATATTCTATCCGAGTAAAGAAATTACCGAGTGATTATATACCATACTTTTTATCTAAACATTGCCATATAATTTTTTTCCACCAAAATATAAAATCCTATTGCATCATACACATGTACTTTACATTCACACTTTAGTATATTATATATAACTTATTTAATTATTTTAATAAAAAAATATTATTTATGCGTTTTCAGAAATTTATTTGAAAAAATTAAATGAGGAAGAGTGTGGGAGTGTGCTCTAAGTTCAAACCTCTTGGGTGTGACAATTTATCTTTTGTTTTCCCTTGACAACTAACAGGTCAAAAAATAATTTAAAAAAAAAAAAAAACCCAAAGAAGCTCATTTTGGGTTTCCTTAAAATAAATATTTTGATATAATTTACTGAATGATGAATCATTTTCCAAAATAATTATTTTTATTCTTCTTAGGTGCATTTGAAGCAGATTGCGAAAATGTTGGGCTTGGGCCTAACTCGCCCCCACCGCCACCCAGCAACTCGGGCAAATCCAATACTGGTAAGTTCAATGTGGCCCAACAATAATAGTTATATTAATAAAAATAGTTTTTATTTATTTATTTATTTATAAGTAAATATAAAAGCAGTGAACTTTATTTTAATAATGTTAAACTATCATAGGAATAACACCTCCGTCTCCGTCCAGTGATTCGGGCTCACACAACACCGGTAAGTTAGCGTGGACGGGCAATTTTTATGAAAATCGATCTATTCATTGGAATTATATTTACTAATTTCATATCAGAAATGTAATTGTGAATGTAACTAATTAATTTTTATTTAAATATATAAAACAACGTAAAATATATTTTCATGATAAAATGTTACTATTTGATATTGAATTAGAAGAAATTAAATTTTGGAGTATGATATGGGGAGTATGAAATGTTTGATTAATGTTTTTATTTTTATTTTTTTCCGGTGACAGGGTCCAATAATGGAGCAAATTGTTCGAGGAAAATTCAAGCTCTAACCATAATAATTTTATCAGCAATTTTACACGCATGGATTTAAGGGGAAATGAAGACAAGAACCCTTATTGCCTGTTAATTTATCGTGATAATCTAATTATGAATACTTACATTGTAAAATAATTTCCCTATATTGCTTAAAGGGTAGAGAATATGCAAAAAATTCTTCATGGCATAATCTTGAGATGTCTCAAACTTTTTCCATTTTTAGTTCCTTTTTTTCTTTTTCTTTTTTCTCTTTTCCTAGTGGAATATTTATGAGTTTACATATTAAGTATTTACAATATAATATATATGTGTGTGTATATATATATATATATATCGCGATGCGTGCATAATTATATTAAATTGACCGTGTTAACTTGCTCAATCGAAAATTTTGTTCATACTTTAAACTTTCACTCATCCTACGTATAAATTTAAGAAGAAAAAAACATATATACATAATCAACTATTTAGCGAGGGTCAGTTGCTTATCAATATTTTAAGGGAAATTGTAAAATCCAAAAAAACACCAAGTCTATTTGTAAAATTCAACTATAGATTGGTAATTTTTAAAAATTTTATATCAATCAACCAACATTAAAACCATATAAAATCCTTTCATAATTTTAAAAATAAAAACAAACTCCAAATTTGAGCCATCAAAAAGCAAATAATATGAAAAAAAGATGAATCAAACCTATTTACAATCAATCGCAAGAGACCAATGTAACCAAATTGGAAAGTGAAATGAATTAATAAAAGCAATAGAATGGTACAAAAGAACACCCTTTGCTATAACAGGGGGCTCAATGAGAACGCAAAAAAAATAAAGCAGTTTTAAAATGAGAGAAAAAAGAGGGATGGAAGTTAATGAGCAGATATAGTGGGGTTGGTCAAGGCAAACGTGGTTTATTTTTCCTTCAATAGCCATTTGATTTTTTTTTTTTGTTAAATAATTTTCTATGTGAGTAAAAGATAACTACCATATGGTAATTTAGGATTATTAGTAAATTGTGTTGGATCCATAGTATAATAATCTTTTATTAAACTAGAAATTAATAACGATATAAACAAATTATACCGGAAAATAGAACTTACTTGTCATACTTTCCGTCTTTGCAACGATATGATTTGTAGAGAACGTTGAAAAAGAATCATAAACGCAACGATTTCAGATGTAATCCAGGACGAGACCAGTGTACCACACTGTCCCCTTAAATCCTTATTGTACGGCCTCTCTCTTGGCTTCAGACCGTCGTGGACAATGGATTCCCAAGGTACAACGACCTTATCACAAATTCAGATGGAAGCAACACTCTGAACTCTAATCGGTCCTTTCGCAATACGATACTCTCTACGACTCTCTAAAATGGAATGGAAAAATGTGGTGTGTGCAAGTGTATTTTCCAGAATTTTTAGGTGTAAAATGAAATGTGTTTGTGTTGTTGGAGAACCCTTGGATATTTATAGAAATGAAGGGGTCTATCGAACGGTTGCAAATTTTTAATCCAAGGGGTGCTAATTGCAAATGGTTGCAACTTCTTAACCAAGGGGTGCAACTTGCAAATGATAGGAACTTCTTAACCATGAGGTGCAACTTGCAAATAGTTGCAACTTCTTAACCAAGGGGTGCAACTTGCAAATGATAGCAACTTGTTGACCAAGAGGTGCAATTTGCAAATGGTTGCAACTTCTTAACCAAAGGGTGCAACTTTTGGAATGGACATCATTTTGAAGTCTTACACCATTCACACCCAATAACTATTCGGGTTTATTAATGGCTCTTTGGAAAGACCTTAGAAAAGACTTTCCATATAACCCAGAATTATCAAATTCCGATGAGTGGACCCCACTCATTTTATGGTTCAAAGTTGGGAAAAAAATAAATCCAACGGTTATGGAATTTCTAAAAATTTCAATAATCCCCCCACATGAGTGGATTGGCTGAAAATATGCAGTTTATGATCCTGATGCTATCAAGAGTACCACATAAATATGTTGCATTGGGAAAGGTAGCTTTTAGCTTTGAACCATCCGTAGTGAAGTATTATCGGATATACTTGCCAATCGATAGACGCGATGCCTTGAACCGTTCGGCGTTTTATGTATACCTAGACAATAATACTCACACAACACATTTCTTATGCCGCTAATCGGTCCATTTTTTGTTTCCTTTTTTTGGCCCTAAACAATGCCTGGTAAGGTTCATCGAGCGCTCTAAAGAATCAACCCTAAGAATATTCTCATAGAGGCGGTCAAACTTCACACTTGATATAGGTGATCACTTATAAAGAGTATCTTGCTACACCCCGCTCATGTTCCGAGTCATAACTATCATTAAAATCTTAAGCTTAACCTGAACAATATACTGGTCTTGTCACTCTTCATCCTAAAAATGGGTAGGGAATTAATTTCCCAAGTGACATGGGTTACCTCTCCCCACAATTCGGATGTCCAGTTGAACCTAGTGTATGGGACCTCTAGCACAGTCTAGGTTAGGTTGCCATTGTGTTGGCTTGATTATTTAATGGGCTCTAACCCTATTCCTATCGATGAAATATCTACTCGATCCTTTGATAACCCCTTGGTTAAAGGATCAACTAAATTATCCCTCGACCGTATGTAGTTGATGGATATCGCACCACTTGCTAGTAAAGATCGAACGGAGTCATACCTCCGTTTAATATGTCGCGGCTTTCCGTTGTACATGTGGTTTTGTGCCCTGCTAATTGCCGATTCACTGTCACAATGTATGCAAATTGCACGCATCGGTTTCAACCACATTGGTACATCCTCAAGGAAGTTACGTAACCTCTCAGCTTCTTCAGCAGCTAAGTCTAACACTATGAATTATGATACCATTGTAGATCTAGCGATACAAGTCTGCTTCAATGACTTTCAAGAGATTGTTGCACCTTCAAGAACAAACACGCATCCACTTGTGGATTTAGTATCCTTGGAATCCGAGATCCAATTCGCATCGGAGTACCTTTCAAGTACTTTTGGATATCTCGTGTAGTGGAACCCATAGTTAGCGGTATACCTTCGATACCCAAGTACCCTAACTATCGCTTTCCTATTTTCTTCATCGGGATTGCGCATATATCGACTTAATCGATTTATAGCATTAGCTATATCCGGTCGTGTACTATTCATGAGATACATTAGACTGCCCACAATTCGCAAATACTCAAGCAGTTAACACTCTCTCCAAAGTGTTTCTTAAGTTTAGATCTGACTTCTATAGGAGACTTAGCTACTGCTTCACTTCCAGAGTCAAAATTTTCAAGCAATTGCTTAACAAAGTGAGATTGTGTTAGAGCATAACCCTCAGATGTCTTAGTAATCTTCATACCAAGCATCACATTGGCAACTTCTAAGTCTTTCATGTCAAAGTTGCGTGACAACATGTTCTTGGTAGCTTTGATATTATGTCAGTTACCAATGATAATCATATCATCTACATAAAGACATACAATAACATAATCTTTGTTATCACCTTTCATGTAGATGCATTTGTCACACTCATTGATTCGAAAACCATTTATTAACATTACTCGATCAAATCTCTCGTACCATTGTTTGGGTGCTTGTTTAAGTTCATACAAAGACTTAACCAATTTATACACCTTGTGTTCTTTA
>MKEJ01024353.1:0-18062 GCA_001753735.1 Embelia ribes | reverse complement strand
GCCGGTACTATCATTGCCACTTCACGCTCCATTTTGATAACTTTACACTTCGAATTAGTTTTTTTGTCAAAATATAAAAGTTGTAAATAATTGAATATTCTTTCCAACGACTATTTTTAGGCCAAATCAGGTTACAGTTTGAGAGATATGACCAAAATACGAAATTGGTGTCACGCCTCCTGACACTTTTTTGTTGAATGCTTCGAGCTACTTTTTGACCATTCTCCGCTTCGAATTAATTGTTGGCAAACTTAAAAATCGTAGATACAAGAAATAGATTTCCGAAGTTATATTATAAGCCTCAATCAAAGTTACGGTTTTCGAGATATTGCCAAAAAAATAACTATTATCATAAATACAAACTTGCATTTCTGTGTTTAATCATTTTCTGAGGCCAAACCATGATCACGAAGAATCGCCCACCACTTCCAGATGTTAGTATACAATGTATACACTAGAGGAAAGATATTATAATCCATATAATATTATTTAGCAATGCGAACAAAAATTTACTTATAATTTTGAGACGTTACAAATGCTGCAGAGCCGGTCGGGCGGGAATTATAATAATATATCAATATTTGGTTGTTCTGCTCAGTTTCAGAAAGATGATCAATCAATTCGGATAATGTTTTAAATTTCATCTCCCTATATTGCTATTGGATAATTAAATTAGATACGTAAAAAGTTGTCATCGTTTTCTCCAACATATCATTTTCACTTATTTATAGACCACAAACTCTTAATGTTGTAACAATAAAGAGAACTTGATCACTGCATGCTGCAACAATTGTAAAATCTTGAAATATGATATTTCACTATTTATATAAAGCAATTGGTAAAATAATATTTTTTTTGTGATCAAATCTTTCTTTTAGATTTTTTCATAGTTTTGTGAGATCCATAACATTTAAATACTTATATTTCAGATTTTATGTATATGGTGACATATAATAATAAATGTTTTTACTTTTTTTTGAACTGTTAATTTATTATCCGCTTCAATGATGTTTTCAATAAATTGAGCTTGTAAGTGAAGCTGAATATCAACGGTCCAAGAATATAAATTATTTCCGTTATTTTTTAAAATCTCAAAATCAAGCTTAGTAATTTTTTCTATTTTTTAAAAAATAACATGTAATTTTTATAAGTTTGAGAATAATAAAAAAAAATAGTAAAAGTAGGAGGGACACTATGTGTGATGCAATATGTTTACTATTTATATAAAGCGGTTGGCAAATTAACAATCCATATTTTAAAAATAGTGAAATCTGATATTTTACTATTTATATAAAGCAGTTAGCAAAATAACAATCCACATTTTGAAATTTTTTGTACATTTACAACAACAAAATGATGCTCAATTTATAAGCAAAATTAGGAAACAATGGGAGCGTTAGAAATAAATGATAAGACCACGCTTGCATCAGCACTTGTGAGATAAAAAATATTTTTATTTATTAATTATGCCCTATGATTACACCAGTCACAGTAAAATGTAATGATTTATAACAATAATAAAACTGCATATGATTGAACAACTTCAAATTCTATTTCAGCGTTTCAACGGAACACTCTTCTTTCTAGAAAAATGAATTTCTAAGCAATTGTACTTTCTTGGTCCCTAAATAATTGGTCAATTTGAATGACAATTTTATGCGAAATGGAAAAATTAGTTTTCAAAATTTGAATTACATATGAATTATACTCCTTATTTTTCTTCATAGTTTTGTACATAGCAATTATTAAGAGGTAATTTTGTATTTAATTTATTTGCAATTATTGTTAATAAAAAAAAGAGGGTAATATTGTTTTTAACGTAGGGCAATTATTATTTATAAATGCAGTGAATAATGTATAGAAAATAAGTGAAAAACAAGTAACAAAAGGCTCTTGGATCATTCACAACAGTGCTTTTAAATGGCCATTTCCCTCCCATTAAATTTTCAAATGTGAAATGAGAGAGATAAATTTTTCCCATCAATCTTCCTATTTTAAGAAAAAATTCTAGAAATGTTGAAATGAATATTCATAATTTCTCTATGAAAAAATAATTTTTTTTCAGCAAAATGAAATAAATACCCTACTATATTAGAAAAATTTTCCCAGGATTTATTAATTTATTAATAATATAAACATATTTTTCAAACAAATTTATTGTGACCTATTTTTATTCAATAAACTAAGGGTTCGTTTGGTTGCTGCTTAAAAGCTAATAAGCTAGTTTTTTTTTAATGGAAAAAGAACCAGCTTATTTTCAAGGCTTTTAAATTGTGTTGTATCATTTGGTTGTCTATCAAATAAGCTCATTTTTTCTCCAATACATTTGAAAAAAAAATTTGTAATTGTATAAATAACAAAATAATAATGATATTTTAATAATGTCCGAAAATAAATGATATTTGATTAATATTGTAGCTCTGCTACAGTAAAAAGCTAAAAAAGCTAGGTTTACCTAGCTTAAAGCTTAAAGCTTTTTGGGGGGGAAAAAGCAAAAAAAGCTAGCTTTATTTCTTGTCAACCAAAGCTCATCCAGCTTAAAACCCCAATAAGTAAATAATTTGGGCTTTTAAGCTGGTACCAAACAAGCCCTAAGTCCACCATTAGATTTAAATACAAGGAAGAGAGAGAAGGTGGCATTGAATCAGGAGTTTGAGGGCTTAATGGGCAATTATCAAAACCTTTGGGTATTTTTGAATAAATAATGCAAACTGAGGGTTTCATGCAGAATAGAAACCTATTTCCTTTATTAAAACTAGTAGCAGTTTATCTTTATTTTTTCCAGTTACGTCATCTTGTAGTTTCAGTTCCCAGTTGTAATTTCCTTTTAATTAATATATATATATATATATATAAACCAGAATATCAGTCCCAAAAACTTGTTAGATTTCTCCTTCCTTTTCAGATCACTATTCTATTGAGCATCGAACCCGATTGTTTAATGAACACAATTTAAGTTCATCACATTACTTTTATCTCCTCATAATGGGCATCTCTCCTTTTTCTTCAATAATATCCCTTTAAATACACCTTCACTCATCAAAAAAAAAAAAAATTAAACCAAAAAAAAAAAATAGATAAAAAATATTCTATTTAATGATCATGAAAGATTCAGATAGTTAAAATATAGATGAATTAGACCATATATTTTTTTAGTTTTTTGGAAGTAAACACCATAGAAATTACTTACCACAAAAAGATAAAAGAAATTTAATAGTAGATTGGAGTTTAGACTAACAATTGGGAAATTGGGTCCAGAAGAATTGTTATAACCAACATAATTCAAGTTGGACTCAGCCTTGGGGGCAGGGACAATGAAATAATAAGTAAACAAACAAGTTTTAAGAGTTTTGTATTTCCAGATTTTTACTAGTTTGATTTACAATGAACAAAATATCACTACACAATTTAATACTCACTACAAATAAGCAAACCTTGTCATCTACTTTAAAAGAAAAAACCACCTTACGGTGCAAGTCATCATTACTCATTTGCACAAGAACCCTTACCCATCACATTTATACATGTTATCTCCATGAAGCTGCTCCCTGGCTGTGAATTGGTCCAAGCATTCCTCTAAAGTAGTGGCATCCCCATGAATTTCAACATTGAGTTCCATCATATTTTCACACTGGCTCGACACATTGCAGCATTTTGAACAAATTACCTGTGTTTAAAGGAAAACGAGGGAAAGACAGTGTTTGCTAATAAGATAGTAAAAATTCATATAATCAAGACAAACATCAAAACTGTCATTAAAATGGAGAAATCGTATTCGAGTGTACAAAACAAATAAACAACCTAGAGTCCAGAATAACAACTAAGCTACATGGCCCACAGCTCGCATCCCAAAATCCAAACTCTTACCAAAATATACCATCTCCATACAATCCTAAGGCTGTTAATTTTTCATCTCACTCTATTTTACTTATTCTGTCCCTTGTGCTATGTATTCTTTTAATCAGATAGTTGCATGAACTTCAAGTTGATGCGCCGGTTTTTTTCCATAACCTAACAAAGTTTTTTATTTTTTTATATTTTATATTTATTTTTTTATATTTTTTTTCTCGAAAGGAAGTTTTGATATCTCAATGTCATTGTTACTTCAATTGCAAATTTCCATACAAAGTCTGTTTTACATAATTATGCGTGTATGTACAATATATACATAGACATATATAGATGTACACAACTATCGACCATATGAAACTACTTCACATGAAAAAGTTTGTCCCTGAACTCTCCCTTTTAATGGCGCCTATGTCGGTGCTCTAGATATGGAGACGTATTCTAAAATGACGTCACATAGGAACATATAGATATACCTGTATTCTACTATATGATTTCGTGAATTTTTCACCTATGAAACTACTTCACTGAGTAAATTTCTAAATTGAACTTTTCCACTAAATTACGTAGACTTGCTTTCCGGATATTCAGTGCCAAATATAATTTAAATTGCATATATGTCTACCCAAATAATTTAAACCGCAAGTACATGGACAGAGTTAGGAACCAAAAACTGGGGGAGAGGGTGTACGAATGGCGTAGAAGATTATTGTGGGGGCCCAAAACTACATACACAAATATTTTACACTAAAACATAGGATATCGAATGGTTTTTTAAAAATTATGAGGGCCTGCCCCCGCAAGCAAGCCTTTGGCTCCGCCCCTGCATAAGCAACTCTCACCAACCATATATTGAGCGCCAAATTCTTTTAGTAACAGCACATGTCTACCCCAATACATTATATGATAAAGTTACACAAAAATTCTCTTAGTCAGTGCCCATGTACAACTGGAACAGGAAGACAAAAGAAATCTTCAGAAAGAATACTTGTGAGAGTTGCAAATTCAACTATTCTGTACCAAGGTCATTAAAATGCACGTTTTACGAAAATAGAAAGTCTTAGATACTTAAAAGGGGCTAAAAAAATCTGAAGCTGTACCAGCAAATCTAAAAGAGAACTCGACAAGGAAATGCCTTTTTTAATGAGAAAGCTACCTGCGATTGGAGATGGCCTCCAAATATATGTTGGATAAGAGTGGTTTCTTGAGTACTAGGATGAAGCACTTTCTCACCGCCAAATTCATCCAGGCACACTGACTGCATGGTATCAATAGCAAACCTGAAATAACATAAATCACAGAACTTATAATGATGTGTTACTAATGCTTAACACAATGTCACAATTCATGCTGGCAGCAAAATCCAAGAGAGTTAATTACACAATCTTATTAGTATAAAAAAAGCTGGGCCTCCAAGCCGAGACGTCACTCCATTTGACTGCCGTGTTAATCCAATAAAATGAAAAACAAAAAAGTCTACTAAATATTGTTGGAAAATTGACACCCTGAAAATTATATTTACATTGTTCTAGCACCGAATCCACCATCTATATTCTACATTTAAAATCATTATTGCTGGGAAAACAAAAGAACTACAATGGTTCACCACAAGAAACAATGAATACGGTTTCCTGAAACATTTTAACGCTTCAAAGGTGTGATTAACATAGAAATAGGACTTCTAGATTCATGTGACGCTTCACATAAATCTGAATTCTTGCTAATATATATGTAACAATATGTTGGTAGACCTATGCTATAGACATGTTAATTGCAATTTGCATCATACAACTATTCATGTATCGACAATCATGACAGATTTTTTATTTTGATGTTTATATAGTAACATTTCTTCTCTCTCCTCTATGTCTACACATTAATGATTGCATGTAGCAAATTGCTATAGACCTGTATGTAGCAAAACTTCACCCTTCTATCATATCCATACAACAACTTATGGAGACAACAGTTCAAAAACACTAACTAACAAAAGGTTCCCTTGAATTATATCTTCAACTATTCCAACATCATGAATTATCATCTTCTTCGTAAGATTAATTTGAGAAAACTGACAGAAGGATAAAATGTTCAAGTCTGCCAACTATGGGATGCGATATATACAAAAACCAAAATTGAACTGATTGGTAGATTTAGGGTTGTTTAATGAACGGGCTAGTTACTTCTTTTCTATGACTAAGAATTTCTAATTTGAATGTCAAAAATAATGTGCGAAAGAGTTTACATGACAATCTACTTCTTGGGCTTAAAACTTGGTGATTCACACAGGTTTAAAACAAATTTTTAACAAAGATAAGATAGCGTGAACAGACAACATTAAATTGGAGCATTGCAATTAGTAGGAACCTCATGAACTCATGGGCATCCTCTTGTTTCCCATAGCCTAGGTTACCACCAATATTAGGCAATCGCGATAATATGTTTAAAGGAGAAAAAGGCTGCCGACTTGTACTAGCTCTTTCAACATGAGTCTGAAATTCACATAGGAAGCACCAATCGTTCCTTCTGCCTGAACAGGAAAACAAACAAGAAAAAGAGAGTAAAGAATTGTCTGTCTGGAAAAAATGGTAGCCCACTATAAAAAGGTGGTCTGAAGTTACATTCTTTATGGTGATCTTTCTCCAGTAAGTAGGCAACAAGCGGTTTAGTGAATGAAAGACATTGTAGAATCACATTTGCGAAACAGCTGCAACCATAGAGGAACAAAAAAGAAGGGCAATCAGTTAACACTCCCAAGTTTAAGTTTGCAAGTTCAAGCAAATCTTTACTAGGCTGCTAGCAAAGAAAAGAAAACAAATTAACAATGATAAATCCAAACTTATCATGGCCAAAACAAACCTGTTTCCACAATTCAGAAGCCCACAAGGAGGAAATTCTGCCTTGTCCCAGTTATAAAGTTCCACGAAATCCTCATAGGGGAAAAGTACCTGAAATTCCACAGTTAACGCTGACAATGTCTATTCTAACAGAAGACAAACTGATAAGAAACCAAAAAGAGGAGAGTTAAAAGTTAGTTACCTCCTTTGGCACTTTGATATTATTAGAGAGTACCCTACTAGGAACCAGGGCCACTGCTTTGGAACCTCTCCGTCCATTCTGAACAAAAGCAGACTCCTTAGAGTTACATTTCCCTAATAACTGGAAGTCCTTGCATTCTCTCTTATGCCCAGAATTCCAGTGAGAACTTTGACAAGCTGCCGAGCTGGAAGAAAGGAAGAAAGCATAAGGCATCATTCTTTGCATATTACAGAAGTAAAGAAACTAGCAATGGCTTTGCAAGCAAAAGGGGAGAAAATTAACTTTTGGACCCAAAAAAATCAAGCGCTAATTCAAATTTAAAAAGAACAAGAAGAACAACACTAAGTTTGATACAATAAAAAGCATACTTGAAGCGTCAAACTAAACCACTATCAACAATTAGATCAACACAAGGTACATAATACTAATCCTAATAAGTACCACATGTTTTCTACTAAACCTATAGATAGTAAATTACAATTTCTGTGATCCAAAATGAAATTTATACTTTTAGGGCAAATGGAAAATGCCAATATAGTCAAAATCATTTTAGTTTCTACTGAGACAAAAATCGAAACAGAAAATAGTATATCAAAGTATCAAAGTAAAGCAAACATAGTTATAATGATGTTAACTTCCATGAAGACAAAAATATTAAATAATTTATGTAGAAAGAAATTGATTGAAGAAGACTTATCTAATGAGGTATTATCCCAATACTCATGATGAATATGGGATTTCCTTAATAGGTCAACTCATAATTCTTCATGTTCGGAGGTTGGCTCAAATCCGTAGCACAATCAAGATTGCAAAATCGACAACAGGGTCTCGGAAAAACTCCAGGCAAGCATTGGTGACCAGGAGCTCAAAACAGCCCATCATATGCAGGACTGATTGACCGAAGACCTCTGTAATGAGACCGATTGTTCGGAAGGGGTACTGATCGATTTCCTGTTGTGGCAGTTTAAAGTATTTGTTTCCTGTTTTGACTTTCTTTATATATCTGATATATACTTTCTTAGAATGTAATAGGGATATGAGATCATATTTTCTTATTTTGTAAGGCTTAAACAATTGTGAGAGGCTTTTCTTTTAAGGATTTTCAAAGGAGAATCCTAGAGAAGTGCAAGATGGATTTAAATCCAAGAGGTGTTCTTGGTGGGTGGTCTCAAGGTAAAACTTCAGTAATCTAAGCAGAGATTTCTTGTAATTTGATCTGATTATCATTGAAAACTTGGGAAGCGGCCGGTTTGGATTTCAATGTATTGTTTCTTTCAATTTATTGGCTTTGTTTATTATCTTCTTTGGCTTTGTTTCTTGATTCAACTTGTCGTTGCGGTTTGTTTCCGTGATCTTGGGAGAATAAATGGTTGCACCCTAAAGTTGTTAGAGGCCAATTATCCACAACACTTCAAACCCTTTCCACATGTCCACAATAAAACATTAGCCTCCGCAATACATGCTCTTGGTTAAAGATTGTAGACCAACCAAATCACCAGTCCTATACAATGTTTTCAAACATAAAGAATCTGCAGGAAGGGCACAAGCAATGACATCTATATTGTAAACTTCATTCAAAATTAAAACAAAAAGTTTAGGGCTAATAAACTGTTTCATATTCTGGTAAACTCCAATGTTCAGAAGCTTATTGAAACTTTATCAAGTTTCCTACACCAGCATAAATGTGTACAAAGACTACTAAGGTTTCTAGATTTGTGCATCCACACATTACTAAAATGAATATTAGAAGTGTACAAAGCCTGTTTCCTTCTTCCCATAAATTTCACATGGTGCAAAAAGGGATGCTTCAAACTTTCCCTTCCCCTTCTCCACACGAGAAATTCTTAAGAGTTCCCGGAAGACCAATTCATCAAGGTGACATGGTGGGTGGAGCGCCAATGGTGTTAAAACTTAAAACACATACATACGCTTTAACTAGTCAATCTAAAAACTTAAGCAGTAGACAAGATAATGGGATGGTGTGCCATAGTACATGCATGTTAACCACCATATAATGGGACACTTGCATAATACTATTTGTACGGCATGTCATATCACCATGATGACGTGGTCTCCTAAAGCGCTAAAAAACTTCTCCCTCCGCACAAGATTTCCGCCAAGGTCCAGAAAGAGTTTTATCGTATTCTTGTCATCCCCCATTCAGCTACAACAAGATAAGAAAAGAAATTGCCTACGGGAAAGCAAATGATACACTGATCACCAGTCATACTAAAGCATGCTACTCCATTCTGTTTCTATTCTTCTCATTTTTCTTTCAAATTTTTGTGGAGCAAAGAGCATGTCAACCCACTGTCCAAGCAAAGAATTATTGAGCACGGCACAAACCTTCCACACTTTTACTTCCAGGGAAAGCTATGTTCAATGAGTCAAAAAGTTACAGTAGGACACATAAACTAAGACAAGAATATGAAAACAAAACCACTTTTCTTCTCCCTTGCCCTGAAGCTTCTTGATGACAGAGTTTATTAAAAAGAGCTATTAAGGAACTAGCATCCACTATCTATGGTTATACATTGAGTGCCGACTAACTTTTCCTTCCAAAGAACAACAAAAGTCCAGCACAGTTATCTGCACTAGAAGCAGTTCTAAGAAGATCAAGAAGAATGTCACAGAAATGGCCAATGATAAGACAACTAACCATAAAAATAAATGACTCCCCAACCAACTCTAACTAAAAAGAAAAACGAGAAAGAAGCCCTCAAAATCCAACGAAACATAAATGAACCACCAAAGGATGCACACGAAGATCACTATGGAACGACACTGTACAAAACAAGTTAAAGAAAACAGCTTCAATTACAGTGCACGTGCACGAGAATGTATACACACTGATCTTACCCAAGCAATAAATAGAAGTTTTGATGCCTTTGTTTCATTGTCAGGACTTATTCACAAATCTGTCACATGCTCATTTTCTCTTTGATATTTATTAATTCCAGTTGAGAGAATGGGTAAATTTTCATTTAATCCCTTTCAACTACTCTCCATATATTTTCCTTCCCAGACTAGATATACTCCCGCGAAATTCTTAATTCTAAATTTTAAGCATGGACAAAATAAACCCCAAGATTTACCCGTGCTTTAACATTATGGTCCCCTTGGGAGTCATTCCTGGCTCTGTCCCTTTCAATAGGACCACTCCTTGCTTCTTTATTTTTCTCTCCAAAAATATATTTATTACCTGAGATTAAGTACCAAGCACCGATGTGTGCGCTCACCATTTGTCTACGCACATCTATCATGAATTACAACCCGCTTGTGTATGAAAACATTGTACACCACCGATGCAAATTAAATTCCTTGCGCTGCTGATGCAAAGATGTTGATACACAAAGCGGGTTGCATGCAAGATATATGATAGGAACACACCACCAGAGCCCTCCCTCCTACCAGTGTATCCAAAACTATTTGATCCCTAAAAAAAGAAGGTTTGCTATAGTGCTCCCCTGCAATTGGAGAATTACAGTTCATTCCCAATTCTAGTTTTATATAAAAGGGGTCTGGTGAGGCCGATATCCATATGCCAGTCTTTACGCACACAAAAAAAATTATGTACGTACGATTAAAATTCATAAGATGAAAATAGTGAAGTACATTAATTAGGGAATGGATCAGCCTTCAGATCTAACTTTCTTTTAAGAGCATTGATGCCAATTTTCTCAATTAATTTCTACTGAGATTTCTAAAAGGAGAAACAGTAATGGAGTAATGTTTTTAGTCCAAGGTTTCTCATTTGAGAAATTAAACTAGGGATACCGTTGGTTTAGAGGGACTAGTGTGAATGCTCTAACTATAAACACAATGTAATCCCATAAAGAATAAGGTCTCTTGTTCGAGATTAATTTATGACCTTATTAAGAGGCTACAGGCCCACCCATAATTTATTAGTATCAATATTTTAGTGTAAACTTTTTCATTTGTAATCACAGTGTTAAATTTTCAGTGCAAATTTCCCCCCCTAAATTTTACCCCTATACTCCGCCCTTGGCGCGACTCATTTCCAATCTGGTTCTCACGTCTTCCTATCCTAAAATTTTGATGCCCCCCGCAATCCCGCTCCATAATTTGCACTAAAATTAAAAATAAAAAGTTTTACTCCAACAATTTTGACACTAAAAAATTTATATGTAGCCCTAGCAAACTCATAGACACGAAATAAATAAATAGTAGAATGAAAAGGGTAATAATTAATTACCAGTATTTAACCAATTTGCAAGCGGAGCATTGCTTAGTACTCGCACCGCCGCATACGGCACAGGCAGAACTAGCGGCGGCACTTCCGTGTCGGCGGCCGATCGTGGCCGTTGGATCTTCCGATTCCTGTTGGATCATGATCTTGGAGGCGGCGGTCTTGAGGAGGTGTCTGAGGGCGACGGCGGCGACGGCGGCGGTTAATATCAGCTGTATCCACCAGTTCAGATCCACTGAGGGTGCGGCGGCGTCGTACACATTCAGCATCGGCGACTCCGCCACCTCACATGCTTCTTGATTTTATTTTCTTTTTGTTACTTTTATTTTATTCCCATGGGTTTATATCCGGGAGCTTAAAGAAGAAATTACAAGTTACCCTCTTTTGCGTTTACATCAATTTCAAATTGGCCCCCTTTTGCTTTTATTTCCATGGGTATATATCCAAGTGCCATTATTGTTATAAAAAGGGACACATAAAATCGAATTGTCATAAGTTTAACAAAAAGGAGAAGGTTGACAACAAGAAGAGCAAGAATGTGAGTATTGTTGATAATGGCTTCTTGGTTGTTCATGATGATCCGATAGTGGGGAAATTATGTGATGATTCATGTTGCGTGGTATATAGCGATGCATCTACTCATACTTCTCCATAACGTAAGGCATTTTCTTCTTATAGACCTTGCGATTGGATTATGTTTCTATGGGTAGTAGTAGTCTATCCAAGGTTGTGGGTACAGGTGATGCTAATTTATGGAGTAACAATAGCACTAGGTTAGTCTTGATGAATGTGAAGTATATTCCCGACATTGGCTTCAACATTCTTTCGGTAGGTTATTTAGCCATTGATGGCTATTGCAACACGTTCTTGGGGGAGAATTAGAAACTCACCAAGGGTTCGATGGTGGTTGCTTGTAGTTATAGACACTCTAACCTTTTTGTAGTAGGGATGGATAGTTTTGTGGTTAATAGTGGTCATGTTAAGATTCCTCGTAGACTTGGTACCGTGGCGAGAAAGGTTTTATTTAGACCTATGGAGGTTGCAAGTGTGTTAGTCTCCGTGCACTTGGGTTTGGCGATGGATGTAGGATCACATGATGATGGTGTTAGTGATTGGATGCAATTCATCGAGGATCATTCCAAAATTTAAGGGGTTATTTCAAGATTTGTTGATGAGCCTGCTAAGAACGTTATTTATAGTTAGAATGATTTGAGTTCGCTTGTTGATTCTTCATTGGCTATTGGACCAAGTGTTTCTTTGGTAGAACGAATGAAGATTGGACCGAGTATTTCTTTAGTAGAACGAATGAAGATTGGGACGTGAAAGAGATTGCCTCGTAAGGATATTATTGGTTCCTTATTTGCTAGAGGCTTGAAGATGTTGTCTCACAGGATGGTTGATGGGTTTTACACGTCCACTTATGTGAGGCAGCCTTGTTAGTGTTTTGGGAGCAACTCGACAAGTTGTTGGTACTCATTTGATGAAAACCAACTTCCCAAATTGTTGGTGCTTGATTACAAAAACCAACGTTTGTGAGTTATTGGTGCTAGGTTGAAGAGTATCAAGATTGCGAGTTATTGGAGCTCGATGGGAGAAAACCAATTGCCAAATTTGTTGGTTTTTGTGTAAGGAAAATCAATATTGTGAGTTAATTGGATCTCGGGGATAAAAGACCAATTACTGTCCGAGTTGTTGGAGCCCATGAGAAGCCAACTTTTAAATTTGTGAGTTTTTAGAGCTTGAGAATAAAATAATCAACTTCGGCGATTTGTTTGGTGTCATGATTGGTACGTATCTCTCCTACTTATCGGTAAGGGGAAATTTATTGGGTATACCTACAAGCAGAAAGACTAGTTTGTCCAACTTTGAAGTCTTGATTCTTAATTGAAACTTAAAAAAAAATTTATTGTGCAAGTTTGAATTAATATTGCTTTAGAGAAACTATAAGGACCATGGTGTAATATTTGGTTAAGGCTTTAATTAAAAGCCTATGTTTTCTATTCCGTGGGTTTGGCACCAGAAAGAGGCATAGGCCACGGCTTTCTTTGTTTCACTTTCACTCTTTTCGTAATTTTAGATTCGTTTAGTGTTTATATTTTACATAAAAATATAAGTATTTTCAGTAATTAATTATATTAAAATATAGGATAATATTTTTGTGTATTTTAGAGTAAGAGTTTAAGGAGATAAAATTTTATTATTGAAAATCAACCATATAGAGATTATTGACAATTGAAGAATTGATCATTATTTTGGAATTATCTGTTGGGTATCAATAATTTTACTTGGGTATTTCTATTACTTTATTTTATGGTTTAATCTTGTATCTTTTGAGATTAATATCATCGTCCATACACGAATTGATTTTTGTTTTATTATCTCTATTGTTAGTGAATTCATTTTGTGGTATAGAGCCCCATAAGTTTTTTAGTTTTGGTTTGAAGAAAATTTTTTCATTTTAAATTTCAGTATATTTTACATATCGCTATTTTTGTGCTTGTGATTAAATATCTTATTCTTGTATTAGGTCATATTTGTTATTTATTTTTGTTGCTCTCACTGTGACCAACACTTGATACTCAAAGTGTAGGGTAGTTTAAACTCCCAAAATTTTCTTTCACCAAAGCATTAAAATAGACAATGTACTTAACAATTTTAAACATATTTGACCTTCCGTTTTCCAGGAGATGTCCGCAAGTTTGGCCCGTAAAAAAAATCTAATCATAATTTTCACCGATTGTGTTGGAGGTTTCTATATCATACAACATCATATATAATTATATTTATTATATTATTGTAAACTAAAAATGGTGTTCACATTTTAGTTTCTTGCCAAGTAGTTCTCCAAATGATTGCCATGTGTATGAAACAAAAGATTTTAGTTTGTATATTATTTTGAAAATAGAAAGATTTTCTTATTTTTTATTAGGTTAAATAAAAATAAATAACATACAACGTATTTCTTAATTTCAAAATAAGTGTGGTTTTAGATTTTTTTTTTCATTTTTAGGGTGGCTTTAGAAAATCGAGAATATATTTATTACTCTTTTCCTAATTTTACTCTTGATATCCCTATTAAATTTCCAGCAACTCCATACAAATCAAATATTGTTACCAACCCTTGTTTCTAATAAATAATAAAATTGGGGGACTATATTACTATTAACTGAAACAGAAACGAAAACTTAATTCTTTTCCTTTTTTCCCTCTATTATAACTTACATTGTAACTCTTTACATTCACAGAGAGAAAAGATGAGAGAAGGGGAGAAGTCACCTCTTGGAAAAAACCCGCTCGATCGGAGAGGAAAAGAAGGCCAAGAAGAAAATCAATAGCAGATTCGGACTCCTCATCTCGTTCTCGTCATTTTGACATAAGTATTTCTTACAAACTTTTTTGGGTCATTCATACCCAAAAACTCTCAAATTCATTCAAAAAATGGTTTATTGATAAATTGATGGGTATATTAACGTTATAAGCCTATATCTCCACTGATTTTAGTTATAGGTTCGCGTTTGTGTGATGTTTGATAGAAGAACTTGTCATTCCCGAGCTTTTTAGGGAAAAAACATTAAGTCTCGTATAAGGTACGTTACATAATCTAAGTTATAATCGATTGAAATAATTGTATAAATCTGGAATTGAGGCTGTAGAAATTGTGGAATAAAAATAGTAATTTTTGAAGGCTGTGTCGCCTATCATTTCTATTATGAGCTCGAGACCACCATTCAAATGGTAGTGAGTTACCGTTCGAACGGTCCCTCCATTTGAACGATTGGGACTAGGCGTTCAAACGGTATGGGGAAATGAAATTGGATAAAAACTACCCAGGGGGCTTATCTAAGAGCCCAAACGAACCATATGGGGTCATGAGAATATATAGTGGTTATTATTTGGCAAATCTTGGGGCCCTAGCATCAAAGTTGGCGTGTTTGTGTTCTTTAGAACCTTGGAGCTCTAGGACCAAGGTCAGCTTTGTTTGACTGTGCAAGCAATAGAGACATTCCGCGTTGCTTTACACATAAGGTGCGGGAGGACCTAGTATCCCACCCTGGAGGACCTAGTATCCTGATTAGTTTTTTAGTTTACTTTTGAAAATTCATGTATTTATATTTATTAGCTATACATGCATTTGAACGATTGGGTTTTAACAGTATATTGTACATTCTTACTACAAATATTTTATACATAGTGTTTTATTATTTCGATAGATTGGACATATTATTCTGGTCCATGTTTACTTGGTTGGATTTTCTACTGTTGTTTTTGCATGAAAACGCCAAGCAAAACCAGAAGCTCAAATTCAGGGACATTGACTTAGGACAGGTCGATGCTCATCCGAGAAGCCACTTAGCTCTATTTATTAGTTTTCTTTTTTCCGTTGCGTTATCTTTCTGATTTTAGATATTTGTAGGCATATGCCAAGATATGATATTATATTCAGTTTGAATATTTTGTAAAACCAAAAAATATGATAATAATGGCTTATGGGTTATTTTTCCTTCAGACTAGATCTTTATATTTTATTATGAGTTATATTTTACTTTTACTCTGACCATTGTTATAAAAATGAATGGTTAGCAATGTACTTATAATTGTTGGATTATCGGGGCGTTACAATTTTAAGTATTTGTAGAAAATGTACTTATTCTTTCCTAAAATTGAGACTCTATAATAATTTTTTTTATTGTGTGTATTGAACTTAAACGATACTTATTCTATAATGACCTTAGATTTTCTAGGTTGTTAATAAAAAAATAAAATACAAATTCCTTAAAATTTTAAAATTCTTTATTACGAATATTTTTTTTTCTTTACAAGCTAAAATAAAGGTTCAGAGCAACTAACTCTTGTGCTTCTAAATCCCTGTCTTTTACCATTATCTAACCCAATACCTGTAGCTAGTGAAATGGGAGGGTGAGCTTGAAAGCCCAATAAGCAAAATTATCAATAATATATGGAACAAAAAGGACTATAAAGAATAATCAGATTCAACAAATATGTTCAAGCTTGTTTCTATAATAGCCTACTACTCATATCGATTATCACATACAATTTCAGAACTCATCACATCACGACTCCTCGAGTTACAAACACAAGCACGGCATCCAATTGAGCCAATGATCGATCCATTCACAATTAAACTCATTCACTTTTATATATAAAATATGTTCATGCTCGACAACAACAAAATACCGGAATCAACGAATCGATATAAGCAAAAGAAGTACAAGACGATAATGAAAGAAAAGTGGCCAACAAAGTATAATATGAATAATTCATACTTACATCGAATCAAATTCGGCCCTCAACTCCTTAATTCCTAGCATCATATATTGCCGAAACTAGCTCTAAACTCTATAGCTTTGAAATATAACGCAAGTATAAACATCTCTAAAACTAGAATATATGTGTGTGTGTGTACACGTTTGGATTTATGAGAGGGAGAAGGATTCGAATAAGATTTTATTCCTTACCAGACTGATTAGTTTTGGATCAGGAAATCCTATCCCTTTTGAAATTTAGAGGCAGATTTCACTAATGCCACGTGCTCTTATAAAAATACGTGATGATAAATCTTTCTGTATATTTCTCTCACATATGTTATGATCTAATTAAGATCAAAGCCATATAACCAACCTCCCCAATATATTATCCTGCAATATAAGTATTAACTAGTAACTATTCTCCAATATATTATACTCCAAAACAAAATCATGTAACTCCAAATATTCACATATATTTATATTTATATGATGCATATTAAAAATGATAATTTTATGTTCACAAAATTTAGGGTGTTATATATTTTGAAACGGAGGGAGCCCGTATCATGTAAATGGCATAGATTTCTGAGTCATTTTTTTTTAATGATATTTATATGTTAGGGAGAGGATAAGTAAAAGATGCATGGAGAGGCAGGTGTGAAGGTGCATAATAATCACTGATTATAGAGATAGAATGTACGAGGGAATGTGACAAAACAATTAAGATAAATTCTCACGGTTAATTTGCTATAGTGATGGTCTTCTTTTGGTTTTATGAAATAAATAAAAAGAGCCTAATTTAGAGAAAGTGGAGGGAGATGTTTTTACTGAAAATTATACATGTAAGCATCTTATTCTCTTAAATACTTTGCTATTATTTCCGCTTCAGGTTCCTCTCTTTTCTTCTTTTTCTTCTTCTTCTTCTTCTTTTCTTTTTTTATTATAAAAAAAAGTTTGGTTTACTAGACGTGGTATTGACTTCTTTCTCAAATACTATATGATACATGTTCAAAATATTTTTGAACATTTATATTTGTTAGGTTATGTTTTGAAATTAAATTTACACTATCATTATATAACATATTTATTTTTCAAATTATTTTAGTACGTATAGTAGGATGCGCACATGAGAATTGATATGCATCTATAACATTTTATTGTAAGCACGCCAATCAATTTTCTCTTTCTCTGTAGTTTTACTTTCTTCAATTTCAAGATTTTAAGAAATTTAGATTATTTTGTATTGTTCTTTAAAATTTGGTAGTTGATTCCTTTTTCTATCCTACTAATATATTTGGTATTATCACGAAATTCAGAAAGCCCCATCGGTATCGGCTTTATCATATTTTTAATTTTGATTTATGCTTAAATCTATGCATTTGTGAGAATACATGTTATTATGCATATTAGATGTTTTGTTGTACCTTTAATTTTTCTGTTTTGCCAAAATATGGTATCCAGTTGTTTTACAAATGTAACATATCTTTATGCATGTAGAGTGGAAGCCCATGGAATGCAGTGTCTTCAATGTAGAGTGGAAGCCCGTGCAATGTAGTGTCTAGAATGTTTTTTTTTTTTTTTTTAATGATTAGTTTTGATTTTTCATAATATTATTTTTGGAAAATTTTTAGTTTTTTTCTATCTGCATCTCCCGTTCTTGTTTTTATAAGTTTCTCAGAAAACATTAATTTCTATAATAT
>MKEJ01024348.1:0-11610 GCA_001753735.1 Embelia ribes | reverse complement strand
TTTAATTATTTTATTATTTATCTACTAAAAATAACTATATTACTGTGGAATTTTACTATTCACCGGGTCTTTACACTATATCACACTACATACATAGATCCAAATTAATTGACTTTGCTGGGAATGCTCTAAGAGCATTATTTGTCCTGTTTTATTTGAGAAATCAAAAGATCAAACTGCTAACATTCACTCATAGTTTCCCAAATTTCTAAAAAACAAAATTATAGAAATGCTATACTAAAATTTATTATTTATAATTTAAAAAAAATATTTAAAATTTAAAAAGATATTTTTCATATTTATTACAAAAATTAAGATTTCCTCTTTTAAAAAGTGTACAAAATTTCTACACACATCATAACCAAGGTATTTATAAACCAAAAAGAACATTGGGGTCATTTCTGTAGTTACTATTAAATCTGGGGTCTTATGTGAATGATAAGGTAGACGGAGGATCAAACTTAAATTAATCAATCCTAACTTAGTTGCCCAAACGGCGTCGTGTAAACTGTTCTCCCTCGAATCTCTCTCTCTCTCTCTCTCTCTCTCTCTCTCTCTCTCTTTGTGCAGGTACTTGGATCTCAGCGATACCCTAATCAATCAATCAATCGCTATCTTAATTGATTAAATTGTTAGCTGTTCAAAATTATCTTCTTTGTTTCTTTACTTGAATCCCTCTCGATTTTATGCCTTAGCTTTTTAGTCATGTTTATTTATTTATTTATTTTATGCTTAATTTTTTTGCAGTGTGAATTATTATTTTAATTATAAGAGCATGCCGTCTCTCCAAACCGCATTACCCCCTGAACTTGCCAATAATGCCATTAGGGTTAGCATTTCAATTTTAACCCCCTTTTTATTCAATTTTATTTATTTGTCACTTCATACATTCGGGTTCTTAGCGTTTTAAGCCGAGTTTATTTGTTATTTGAGTATAAAAAATTTGGACTTTTAGGCCGAGTGATTAATTTTTTGGCTCAAAAGATGCAACAAAACAAACCCTAGTGTTTGAATTTGAGGACAATTCATTTTGTTTTGATGATTGTTTTTTGTTTTTGTGTGTAGCTTTACCGCGAATGCCTTCGAAGAGCTAAGTTCATCGGCAGCAAGGTGTTCGACTCTTGACCTTTTGTCTATACTTCTTTTGTGTGTTTTTGTGTTCAGACTCTTACTCTTTTGTGTTTTTTTTCTTTTCTTTTTTTTTTTTTTTTGGTTACAAATGTAACCTGCTTTTCTTTTTTGTTTGTTTGCAAAAAAATTGTGTTCTCGTATCATGAATGATGATGAAAAAAGCTGGATTTAAGGGATTGATCGTAATTCTTATGTTTCATCAGCTACTCAAGAAATGTTGATGTTTATAAGCATGATTTGTAAGTCAAAAGATGTTGAATCAGGCCCTTGATATTCATAGATAGGCTGTAAGTTCGTAACTATGTTACTAGATGTATCTAATTACATAGTTAATTGCATATTAGTACGCTCATTCCAAATTGTGGTGCAACCGTACAACCCATACCAATTCGCTAAACTTAGCAAATCAAGGGGACCCAATAAAGTGGATTGGCAAATGCTCGGGGGGCTTTCCCCCACTTTTTTACCAACCTCTGGGGCTTACATCCCTTCCTCCCTACCAGCTGTCTTTGTATCCTTCAATTTTATTTATTAACTGAAATCCAATATAAATGAGTAAAAGATTGTAGTTTTTTCCATCTATTAAAACCTATAAAAAGCGTCAAATTTCATGTTCCAATATAGTATGTTTTTGTCATGAAAATTAGAGTAAAGCTAATTGTTTTCATTCCACAGTCAGGAACAATGGGTATTCGAGTTAACATAGGTCATGTGGTGAAATGAAATTACATATGGATGAGTAATCATAATCTGCAGAGTTAGATCTCTAATGAGTTTATTGCTTTCGGGGCCCTAGGGAGCAGTACGTTGAGGAAAATATCATAAAAAAGCTTATTATTCCGTGAATCTAGTATGATTTGTAGTGTTTATTGATCCTTTAAAGTTTAGACCATCTTAAAGTTTGGGGTTGAAGTGAATGTAGCTTCTTATTGCATACCCTTTTTAACTCCTTTTATGGGGTTCAAGGTACAAAACATCCTTATTATGGTGTGGCTGCTTTATCTATTAGCCCGCTTTGATAACTGCTGGGATGAGATGTCTGGAAATAGGCCTATTTTCATTAGTTTGAAGGGTTATGATATTTTTCTATAGAATTTATCCTCTGAGTCTTTTCAGCCAATATTGGAGTTTCTGTTGACTTATTATGAGCTGGAAACATGATATATGTCATGTTGCTTACGCCTGTTCAATACGCAGCAACATAACACGGCGCTTGTTGTTGATATGGTGAGACAACAGTTTAGAAAGCACATGAACGAGACAGATCCGGACAAGATTCAGAAGTTGAAGGATGAGTAAGTTCTGTCTTGTTCTTTTGCAATCCTTTTTAATCACTCAAGCCCAGTTACATATTATGGGCTTGTTCGGGCATATCTTTTTCTCTTCTCATCAAGAAAATGACTCAAAAGGGAAAACTAGGTAAATGCTGGGCTAAAAGAATAAGATATGGCAAAAGCTTGGCATGTGGCGGAAATGAATTGCTTGTTGATAATTTACCAATGCATTTCGGTCGATTACATATTCACTAGATTTTTAAAATGGGCATTTTATGTCGTCAGTTAAGCTAGCAATATTTGGAATTGCACACATGGTGCTACTATGATGGTATGTGTTCTAATATGTTTTTGTTCTGAATTTGCAGCGCGGCTAGGGGACTTATCAATCACATGTTATACGAATCCGAGAAGATGACCGGTCGCAAATTCAGCAAGGCCTAGTAATATTTCCATGATTGATGATGAAACTCCAATGAGATTTAATGTTTTTCGTTCTCAAGATGTCTCCGGCTCAAATGAAATAATTGAACTGGAGAAAGGATCCATAGCCATAGGTGTCTCCTATTTATTTTGTGTTCCGGGTTTAGACCATATGCTCTTTTATGTAACCTTATATCTTTCAGGGTTAAGCAAACAACTTGGTTGGGGGCAAAATAGAGGGGACAGAAAATCAGGAGAGAGATGTGTGATGTTACGTTGTAAGACGATCTTTGAAGGTCTTATATATTGCATCAGTTATTTTACAAACTATTTTGGTTCTAGCTATGAGGACCATCTCAAATCACGATAAAAACTCATTCTCACAGGAGATAACGAGAAATATTAGTTTTTGTTCCTATAGCATGTGATTTCAAGTTACCAGTAGTCTAATATCTTTATAACGAAAAACGAGATAGGACCTCAAAAGCCAGAGCACACAAGATGAGCTCTAATTATTATCTAAACTCTGGTTAATTTTCCCCAGAATAGATGGTCTGGTTTCAGTGATCCTTGGACTGAAGGCTCCCTTTGCACCGATCCTCAGACTTTGTTCACCTCTCAAATTACTTAAACGAGGTCTGTACACTTTATCCGAAAGACACGGGCTTTGGTTCGCGCTAAAATCTTTGGTCGGTGTTGCATATGAGCTCATCACCTTTGGACTGCAATTACGCCTAATCTCACCCCGGCTTCTAGTTATCAACCCGTCTAAAATCTCCCCATCGTCCATAAACGAACACACGGAACCCCTGTCTCCCTCCTGCAAAGGATGAATCACGCATTTGCATACATACGCATACACAAATCAGAAAATGAAAATGAAAATCATGTCGTGGAAATAACATACTGGTACAAGGTCGAATGGCAAAGCAGGAGCCTCTTCATACTCAGCAGCATCTAAATCTTGTAGGTGTGGTCCTTTGAAGAATTTGGGTAGTATGTATTGTCTCACAGGCACCAATAGCATGATCATCAGGGGGAACAAAACCCCCGCGATTGGGATCCATGTAATTCCAAAACAAACCAGCAAATAACAAGTTTGGAAAATTGTGAAAATTGCTACCGTCTTGAATGGTACCGTTTCCACAAAGGTGGCATGGTACTCCTCCAGAACCCTGCAAAATAAAGAAAAAAAATAACGTTTCATAGCTAGTAAAGGACATAGTTCAGTTAACAAAAACAACGATTGCGTTTCATAGCTAGTTAAGGACATGGTTCTGGTTAATAATCTAGAAGGAAAATCAAGAAGATTTGAGAATTCCACTTCCAAAAAGTGGAAAATATGAATTGACAAACAAAGTTTGAACAAACGCAACCTAGAAAAAATTGAGCTAAGGTGAAAAGATGGGGTGATATTGTACTTGTATCTTCTACTTGGAGCTGTAAAGAGCAATAAGGATCGTTCCCAAAATTGATTTCCAGGCAAGCTTTCGATCGCCATATAAGCAAAATAGCCCCATAGAACTGAAGTTGGGATCTTCTTAAGTAGAGGCATAGCTGCAACACATGCTCCCACCATCATAGATTGGAGCAAGTTACTAAGTCTTTGTTCTTTGACCTCAACAGGTAATAAATCGTCAATTTCTTTTTCAACATCAAAAACTGTCTCATCCACCGGTGCGTCTATGTTCCCCATGCTTGATGCTAGTTGAATTGTTGAGTGTTTTAGCTCCTTCAATCCCTGCTGATATAGCAAGTTTCGGCAAACCAGTTCTTCTAACAAGTAAAAAAAAAATCTTCTATCTTATAATGTACGAAACAAATGGAGAATCATTGTACTCGAGTGGAGGCTTCTTGGTAAATCAATGGAGTCTGCATTTGTTGATAGGTCTCTTGCATATTACCATACACTTGTGCCAAACTACCATTTTTACTCATACATCTATGAGCTGCAGCAATGAGTCGATTTCTTAGCAGCTGCACGGAAGGAAAACGTATGAGATGGCAATATGTAAAGGCACACTCTTTACCTTGAAATGATATCGACTAGTATGTTCTTTGAAGTAGAAAAATATTTTGACCTAGGACACATCATAAATATACTAAACCAACCATTAGTTATTTGTGAGCACAAGGGACAACTTATTTATACATATTGTGGGAATTTATCGTGTTGAAGATATTCAATAATAGAAATTGTATCATTCTAAAATCTCAAGTTTTTATATCAGATGGCAGAACATCACTTAACATGCATGGTAATATACCTGGTGTTTAAGAGTTGCCAAACTTTTGGTATGCATTGGAGATTGTGGAATGACCCCATTTGAGGGTGGAATTCCAAGGAGACCACAAAATATTACCTGCCAGAAAATAGTTTGAATAACCAGAATGATTGAAAATTTGTGTTATATGTCCAAGAACAATGTTACGAAGAGCGAAAAGACTGAAAATAAAACTGCATACATACCATGAATCCCAAAAGAAGTAGATCGTAGTGGAAAGACGGGGGCTTTCTCAAATTGAACTCTTTTTGCTGAGCAAGTTGAGATGCTACACTGTGGTCGAAATAATAGAGCACTGCGATCATCGTTGCTGGGATAAAAGCTCCAATTATGTATAGAACCGGCACATGTAGCATATCCTGTCATTTCAAAACACAATCCATTTAATATAGCCAGCAGGAGATATATAAAATATGGATACAGACAATGTGGAAGAGGTGAACATGCCTTCATGACAGTCCAGTTGTCATATGCGCCTGGTGACCAAGGGTTTGGGCTGAATAAGCGCCTCGGTATTCCTTTGGGAACATCTTTCGATGGTATATATGAAATAGCAGTCCAAGCAAGGATCATTAAGGGCACACCATAATCTGCTACTAGGCTAAGAAGCCATCCTGTAATCAATATAGCATAAAACGAGATCACAAACGTTGCAAATGCACATCGACAATTTTGTTTTAATTTCTAGTCATTATAAAAGAGAAAGATTCGGCTGTCCTTTACGGTGGATACATGTTATACATAAGTGCGTGTTCCAAGTCTCGGAAAGATTACCAGATCCATAGTGCCAGGATCTTGCTTTACGGCTTCGTAATGCTGTGAACAGAAGGCCGAAAGACAAGACCAAAGCAAACATCCCATTCGCAAACCTCCACGAAGGCAGAAACTCTATTGCTTTTGGATCTTCCCTCTCGGGTATCAGAAACTCATCGACAAGTCCCTGCATCATATTTCATCATTCACCAGAATTAGCTAGTTTGATCACCCGAAAAACTTTACCATGCCCACAAGAATTACAAAAGACACTTTTACCTCGTCGAAATCCTAAAGTTCAATAACTATGAATTTTTCTTGTTATAGAAGAAGTCTAATGTCTCAATAGACAAGTATGCGCACAACTTGAAAAATAATTCATGATCGAGAAAAAAGGAAAATACGTTCTGAGAAAAGGGGAGAAAAGAAAAAGAAATGATGAGTTCCTCTTACTTTGATGGCTTGTTGCATGAAAAGCATAGCTATGAGAAGGCCAAACAACTCCCCGGCTATACGCGTGAACCGATTAATTATAGAGCATCCTCCAAGTATAGCCATGAGGAACAACAATATCGCAGTCCAAACGCACACCCTGCCCATCACAAATGGCCATGTCAGCGCTAAAATCGGTATTAAAGTAGAATTAATTTTCATTCAGTAAAACTATCGTTTCAGTTATATGAGTTAAAAGACTACACACATATATATACCATCCAGTCCAAGCTAAGAAGAGCTTCGATCCCAATTCAGGTCTATCTTTGGCAAAGTTGAACATGAATTTATACATAAGAACAGTTGGCTCTGCAACACCAAGAATCAGCAATGGCTGACCCCCGATAATCGAGTGTATAATTCCACATAGTGCAGTAGACGCTAAAGTTTGGACGGCTGTGATTAAGCCATCTGCCAATTTTGTAAACAATGCAAAAATCATGTCAAAACATACAACTTTTATCAGTTTTCAAGCCACTTAAATAATACCGTCAATAAATTTTGACTAATTAGTAATTTAGATACCAAAAATATTTAGAGAAGAAATTGATTTGTGGACAGTGTGAAAATTTAAAATGAAAGGCATAGTGTGATGCGCACACAGGCATTTTTAAACCAATTACTTACAAGGAAAACCAGCCTGGGTTATAAAAGTAAAACTTGACCGAAAAGAAAAATAATATAAAAGTAGATATGTGAACTAGCTACCTTCCCATATATTGCACACAAAATATTCAAGATTTATTCATTAAAATTTACACTTATTATGCCAAATGTATCCCAATGGGAAATGAGTAACTCTCACCTGTGTCTCTCTGTAATTGTTCCCCAAAGGATATCACTGGAATTGCTGAAGCAAAAAATATGTATGTGGTTGGTGCCAAAATCCTGATTTTGCAATGACACATGTTAGCATTCATAAGGAGAAAACTAGCTTTTTTTTGGATCAAGAAAAAAATTGGGTGGTTATAGACAGTTAAGAACTCCTAGTTTTTTAGGCTTGAGCTTAAAAGCCGAGCAATCAAATGTGTGTTGACTTTTCAATAAAAGAACATGAAATTTTGAGTTTAGAGCTGTTGCAACTTATAAGCTCCAACTTCTTACTTTTTTCATTTGAAAGTTGGACAATGTTTGTCTTCTTAGCTTATAAGTTGAGCTTATTCGTTGTTTGGTTTAAATAAGCTGTAAGCATTCGGCTTTTTTCTCAGTAAGAAATAAACTGGCTTATTTACTTAAAAGTTACAACCAAACAATAATAGTATAACAAAGTGAAATGAATCTAGAGGGAGAGCGAGAAGCAATGGAGCATATACCTGAAACCAGCAGTGAGAGCACCAGTCCAGTCCTGTTTGTAACACATCAACCTTCCTCTCATATCATTCTTTATCCCAGCAAATGGTACAAAGTTCTCTTTCATTCTTTCTTGTTTTTCTTAAACCAAAAATTATATATTGTTAAAAAGAAAACATTCACTTGACGTTGTAGCAAAAAATACAAGTTACCCTCTTTCCTCACATGTTCATTTCACAGAAGAAGAGGAGGTTCTATAAGGATTATCTTTTGTGATTATAGAAACTCCAGATTTATAGGCTTGGAAAATCTTGTTGAGAAAGAGACTGGTAATTGCAATGTGGGTCAAAATTGGAGTTGAAGAAAATGCTCCAAAACGAAAAGAAGAAAAAAAAAAAAGACAGAGCAAAACAACAAAAAAACTAGTAAATTTTTTGGCCAAAATATCAAAAAAATTCAACTTTCTGGGGTTCAACTTTAAAGCAAAGGATCAGAAAGCCCAAGCTTGAAAAAGCTAAAACCAAACAAGCCATAAAATGGGATTTTATCAGTTGAGAAAAAACGTGTATGTATGTAGAATACATGACAGCAAAGTACAATACATAAGAATGAGAGTGACAGACCATGACAAGCTGGACTTTTTGAGGAAGTATCCTAGTACCCTTCTTTTGGGAAAACAGCCCAATACAATAAATTATTTATAAGAAATTGAACAAAATTTTGTTTGTACGAATTATTATTATCTTTTAAAGTTAACTTGCTATAAGTTGAGAAAAAAAAACACTATAACTATTTTTAGATAAGAAAAATATACTAGCAATAATTTGTCATCAATTTATAATAATTTATTATGATACCTATATTTGAGACACATGGGAAGTAAAGTAAATTCACATGGTGATGATACTGATAGTGAACAAAATATTGATTTGGTGGATATATTTATGAAGAATGGCATTGGCATCTACACATGTACATATATCCCGAATTACGTTGTTGTGTTGCCAACTCATAAGTGATTAGGTAGTTGCTGCCTTTTTTTTTTTTTTTTTTTCAAATTTAATTTCCCTCCATGATCGTTATGCACGAATCACTTTATATACAATCTCTTTTTTTTTAAATAGTATTACCTTTTTCTGATATTAAGTGTGGGAGCAGTGGACCTTTATGAAAAATTTCAATCCTTTTGTCCGCCAATGTCTATCAGGAAAGTAGAAAGGCCCTTTACTTCTGCCCCCTCTCATTTGCCAAAAAGACTATATATTTATTGCAATAAGGCCATAATTTCACACAAGTAGTATTACATCATCTTCTCAGGCACAAGCTTCAGAATATTGCAACAAGATCTTCACAAAGGTAAATATATTTTTGCATTGTCCTATGATATACTAGTAGACTGTGTATACATGAGAACAAAAAAGGCTTGTTTGGTTTAAACTTATAAACTCCAGCTTATCAACTTTTTTTTTTCTTAAAAGCTACACAACGTTTAGGTGCTAAATTTTTAAGCTAAACTTATTTGCTATTATGGCCTAAATAAGTTGGATGCATCTAATTTTTTCTTAGATATAAAAAAATTGATATATTTACTTAAAAACTGCAATCAAACAAAACTAAAATACTTGAGGCTAACACTTATCCACTCCACATTTGACTACCTAACTTTTCTCGTGGGGACTATACCTAATAAAACGCACAATGTCGGAGATGATGTTAGAAACCAATCGTGTTCCAGGACATTGGTTATGCAATTAATATCCTTGCTCGTGGAACGCATTGCATTATTGTACAATGCATAAAAAGTTTTGATTCAATCTATATTACTTTATTTTCTATTTTCAATTCTTGGTTCAGCACTTTGGCAATTAAATCTGTATTTTTCTATCAAATTCCTTCCCCTGAAAATGAATTCCATCACAATTTCAAGACATGGAAATAAAAAAATAAAAAATAAAAAACGTAGGAATGGATCGTCATTAGTAATTGGAGAATTGCAAAAACCCTAGCCATTCAATATCCCCCCAAAAGTTAAATAATAACAGAAAAAACATATTAATAATAACATGGGACTGCTCTAGAAGAGAACTCGTGAAATGCACGATCTTATAAAAGAAAAAGTTAAAAATAGGATTCTAGGCCACAATCGGTCCATTGATTACTATTAGCAGTAGTACTATTAATACACCCCATTCTACAAAAAATTATATTGAAAAGTGCCACAAGCTTGTCCCAAATCCCGCAATAATTGAAAATCATCTACATTATTAGTATATCAGAACCCGTATACAAGGACTGAACCGACCCTTGACCCTTCAACCTCCCAGTGATATTGCACGATCCTCTCCACAAGAGGTAGCTATTATCTCAACAAATTTTCAAAAATAAAAATTTAGAAAGCAGAACAAAAATCTAACCAAACATGCCTACGCAATATGAAAATCTAATTGGTAAGCAGATCACACTTCCATGCCGACAATGAAGACTGAACTTACTATTTCCCTTACGAATTCAGCACTGATCGTTCCATGGTTTAATCAGCAATACCAACCTACGAGTAGCATTTACGACTGATAGTAATCAAATTATAAATCCACCTTTCGGTAGAAACTCGGTCCATTATCTATTTCGTATACATCCTCCCCACCCCTAAAAGCTATACGATTCAATGTATAACCTGACAAAATCAATAGTACAATGACTAAAAATGAGAAAATGATAGATAACTAGAAAAGGTTCACAAGACGAATATCTAGCATGAAGCGAACTTGGACAAATCTCTTGAGTACTCAAAAGAAGAGAAAATTCAATTTGCCAGCTAGTACCTATTATGCTTTGTCTTATACAGGGTTGGTAGAGCTCATTTGGTTACAGCTTTTAATATAAGTCAATTTAAATGTTCAACTTCCAACTGATTTAGGTCAATACAACAAATAATCTCAGCTTAGAAGTTCAACAATAAAACGCAATTCAATTTTTAAACCAAAAAAACCAATAAACTACAACCAAACAATCAATTATCATTATAATGCAATAACAAAAGTAAAAACAGGACTCCTATTGTTCTAGGCATTTCTAAGAGAACACCCAGTGGTACCTAACAATGCTCCAATCTACATCATTGTGTCTGCAACTAAAACCAATTCATTCATTAGTTAGAGGTCAAATAATAAATCGTACGGAGACTGAAATCAAATCCATGCCAACCAAGAGAGCCCAATCTTTGTCTCTTTCAATTATTTCCATGGGATTAGGTTAATAGGCCTTAATACAGGTGACCCACAACAACTCTTTTTAATACAAATTCTGTTCCTCCAATAACTGGGGTATCATCTCACACAGATGGCATCATAAAAAGCACGACAAGCCAATCACCAAGCCACTTCCGTACACTCGCGATATTATAGTTTTTCTCAATATATAAGACTATATACAAGTAGTTCGCCATTTTCTGGTTACCTCATCCTTTTTTTCGTGTCAGCAATGCACAATACCACGCGACAACATCGGTAAAACTCTTAGATGATGGCACCATAGTGCAATCATAACAAGGACACGAAACTATTAGGCAATGTGTATAACACCGACAAATGATCCTAAACTATGTTGAGAAGTACTGGTACTCACAAATATGCCCGTAAACCTACCAATTTGATGATACATCTACACAATCACAACGGGACCCAACTCAAACTTTCACAAACTAATGTAAAACAAATTCAAAGAGGCATAAAGCATGCCTTGTTTCGTGTTTTGCTAGGTTGTATATGAGCTGATATGTTTACCTACCACTGGGGTTCATATCACCTATCAACTCTCACTTGAAACGCAGTGAAATAAACCTAAATTCCACAAACAACCACCTAGTCATCCACAAATGAGTGCAGACAGAATTCTCAAGTTATTCTCAAACTTCAATTTCTATTTACCACTGTCATATACCGTTTAGAGAGAGAGAGAGAGAG